>JASEVX010001199.1:0-15000 GCA_031761405.1 Serripes groenlandicus | reverse complement strand
GCTGAAAGCTTGTTTCGCAATCGATGTAAAATAAATAAAAATAAAATAAATAAAATATCGAGTCAGCCATTGCAGACGACGTAGTATACACATGTATGTTTCTTTACATCACGTGACGCTGAATGACAGGCTTATACGCGGGGGGATAACCGGAATAGCCAATGTGAAAAGTAGTGCATTTCCATTGGTTATTGACGAATAATCAACGGTTATTTTCTTCGTTCTCTATAGGCAAGGAAAACAACGTCATGTTAGAATAAACATTCATTGCAGAAAAGCTCTAATGAAAATGTCCTTTCGTTTCTGTTTAACATTTATCATGGTGAATTCCGACAACTTGGTGCCAATTTCCTTGGTATTTTAAATAATTTCGTATACAAATGCGTCGAATGGAAACAACTCCTTTTCCACTCCTTTTCCACTCCTTTTCCACCTTTTTTGGTTATATCACGACAGTCAGTTCACCAAACTAAATGTTTCCTGTCGTTCTCTCGGTAGTCCTTCATCCAATGTTCTTCACGGGCAACTGATGGACAGTTCACCTAACTTGGTGTGTTCTGGCTTTCTCTCGGTAGTCCTTCATCCAATGTTCTTCACGGGCAACTGATGGACAGTTCACCTAACTTGGTGTGTTCTGGCTTTCTCTCGGTAGTCCTTCATCCAATGTTCTTCACGGGCAACTGGTGGACAGTTCACCTAACTTGGTGTGTTCTGGCTTTCTCTCGGTAGTCCTTCATCCAATGTTCTTCACGGGCAACTGGTGGACAGTTCAACTAACTTGGTGTGTTCTGGCTTTCTCTCGGTAGTCCTTCATCCAATGTTCTTCACGGGCAACTGATGGACAGTTCACCTAACTTGGTGTGTTCTGGCTTTCTCTCGGTAGTCCTTCATCCAATGTTCTTCACTGGCAACTGGTGGACAGTTCAACTAACTTGGTGTGTTCTGGCTTTCTCTCGGTAGTCCTTCATCCAATGTTCTTCACGTGCAACTGATGGACAGTTCACCTAGCTTGGTGTGTTCTGGCTTTCTCTCGGTAGTCCTTCATCCAATGTTCTTCACGGGCAACTGGTGGACAGTTCAACTAACTTGGTGTGTTCTGGCTTTCTCTCGGTAGTCCTTCATCCAATGTTCTTCACGGGCAACTAATGGACAGTTCACCTAACTTGGTGTTTTCTAGCTTTCTCTCGGTAGTCCTTCATCCAATGTTCTTCACGGGCAACTGATGGCCAGTTCACCTAACTTGGTGTTTTCTGGCTTTTTCTCGGTAGTCCTTCATCCAATGTTCTTCATGGGCAACTGGTGGACAGTTCAACTAACTTGGTGCTTTCTGGCTTTCTCTCGGTAGTCCTTCATCCAATGTTCTTCACGGGCAACTGATGGCCAGTTCACCTAACTTGGTGTTTTCTGGCTTTCTCTCCGTAGTCCTTCATCCAATGTTCTTCATGGGCAACTGGTGGACATTTCAACTAACTTGGTGCTTTCTGGCTTTCTCTCGGTAGTCCTTCATCCAATGTTCTTCACGGGCAACTGATGGCCAGTTCACCTAACTTGGTGTTTTCTGGTTTTCTCTCGGTAGTCCTTCATCCAATGTTCTTCATGGGCAACTGGTGGACAGTTCAACTAACTTGGTGTGTTCTGGCTTTCTCTCGGTAGTCCTTCATCCAATTCTCTTCACGGGCAACTGATGGCCAGTTCACCTAACTTGGTGTTTTCTGGCTTTCTCTCGGTAGTCCTTCATCCAATGTTCTTCACGGGCAATTGGCTACCTTCCTGCATTTCACTTGTTGTAACTCTTTGGTTGACGGAGAATGACGCTAGTGTAATTATTTGTGTCAATCATCTGTCAACGTCAACGGTCGAGTCGGGGATCGAACTCGTGGTTGATAGTCTTTATCGTTAGCATCTGATCTGTAGCGGTTTCACGCACAATAGTTTTCTAAATCGATGTTCACTTTATGACCACAGTCAATGTAGACCAGGATTAGACTGCACTCAGCACAGTTTTGGTCTGCAATGATTGCCATTGTTTCCAGTCGACGCTTGAAATAGAAGCAATTGTAGGCGACAGGCACGTACAGCAGGATAATGGTGATTAACCTACGCCTTTATGAACACATACAGTTATATACTTTATCGGAAAAGGATTAACCCTTTATACAACTAGCAGACAAATGTTGACGCATCTTTAACACGCGACCTTGAAAAACATTGAGACAAAAGGAGAAATTGTTCATAATGAACAACTTATCCTTTTTGCCCCAATGTTGTCAGCTCGATACAATATTTAAAATTTATTCTTGGTGTTCATTTTTGCTTACTAGTTTTCAAAATCAACTGCTGTACATTTGTTGTATGTGGAAAAGGGTTAAAGTCATTATTTCCTCAGGAAAAGACGTTATTGACTGTTGCTCACAGGCAATATTTCAAGACAACACAATTCTTTATTTTCGTCCTACTAATCTTTTCTGTGCAATATCGCGAGCGCCAGCTAGGGAATTATTTGCATGAAATAATAGTCAATAAAGTTGACATAAATGTTTTGTCATATTAAACAGGAATAATCGGTTTAGAGCGGGCGTGATGAACGACGAATGATTAGCGGTGAAAATTGTCATCGCCGTTCCTTGTCGATAGTTTATTATCCTTTCCACGAGGAAAAATTCCATTGGACTCCTCTAATGTCAGACTGGGAATCCTTAGTTGAGGAAAAGTGTCTGATTTATGCTGGATACTGTGGATATAGATAGTAAAGAAATTGCTTCGCGATTATTTAACATTCAGATAGCTTTAGGAATTGCTGTAACAACATTTTCACTGTTGTGTGTTTTTTTCACTGGAAGGATGTATTAACAGTGCGGTATTGATTCCGTGTAAGTCTGTGACGATACGACCGACGTACGTTCACGTTCATCCCTTTCCCTCATACCACAATTCTGCAGCAGACGACTTTGAACATATTTTGTCAAAACATAGAAAATCTCTATAATTGAATGGATAACCTATGACTAAAAGTGGAAAACATTGTGACAAAAGGAGAAATTGCACGTTTTGTGCAATTTCTTCTTTTGTTACTATGTTTTCAAAAAAAGCCGTCTGCTGCAGAGGCGTCAGAAAGCGTCTATATGAGGGAAAGGGTTAAATGATGATAAATTGTTTTGTCTCCTCTTATAAACACATTCATAAGCTGTAATCGCGGTATCGTATTCACAAAAATCATTCTAGATTTGTAGAATATTCTAAATTTCAAAGTAACATAATTCCCCCATTGGCTTAATCGTATACTTTGAGCGAGTGACGGTTGCAAGTCTGAAACTTTGTGAATTTGTGAGTTTAGAAATATAATTAGAATACTATTTAGGATTGCAGGTGAATACAAAACATCATTAGGTTATTTGTAACTGAAAGGTAGTTAAAGATCTTTTTATGCATCCCATTGCTACATGATCTATTTGTCACCGTCAAAGGCGTCTTTACGTGTCTTAAAAACTGGC
This sequence comes from Serripes groenlandicus, assembly GCA_031761405.1. Taxonomy (NCBI): domain Eukaryota; kingdom Metazoa; phylum Mollusca; class Bivalvia; order Cardiida; family Cardiidae; genus Serripes; species Serripes groenlandicus. Next base: position 11,509 of record JASEVX010001199.1, on the reverse strand, counting down.
GAAAAGTTGAAATCTAGATTGGACTACGTGGATTCGCAAAATGATCTGGTGCTACACTTTTTACAAATTAAATACATTTTGTTTTCTCAATAGAGAGCTCAGACTATATACTGCTGTTAGAAAAGTGAATACGGAATGGCGGTGAATATTGGTGCATAAAATAATGGAGATTTATGTTCTGATTTTATTTAGAATAGTGAGTTAGAAATTGTGTGTGACGTCATCATCAACATCCGATGTTCCTTTTCATTTTATTATCATCAATACTTCTTAATACAGCACGAACTGTTACCCGTAATGAACTTTGATAAAAATGGCGTCGTCAAATTAGATATAACAAACCTATGTGGAAAAGGAGTCTATTTGAAGTAATCAAATGTATTAGTTACTGTACCTAATAAAACACAATTTTGTGTTGATTTAGTTTTACAGCATTATTTTACAAGAACTCATGGTTGAGTCAGTTTTATAAGGATTGGCGAGAATATAAGATAATGTTTGTTTCAGCTGTATGATAAATATATTGATCAGATTGCACAGCTAGTGCGCATATATTCTTAAAAAGATAGTGCGAGCCTTTTAATAAGAAAAGTATAAATCAAATCATGAACTGTTGTTGTTCATTATATTTAGTTTTATGGAAACACTCCACAACAGCCCTTTAAATATTTGATTTATGTTTAATACAGGCATGTTGTTATCACAATCGCAGGATTCTTAATCTGTTTTCAAGTTGAATTTAAAGAAAGACAATTTAAATCATATTCCACTTACACTGTTGAGGTTGTGCTAATAAAGCAACAGTATTCGTCTATAGATACTGTATTTTTCTGATACGAAAACCTCCCGAAAATCAGACTCTCCCTTTTCACTTTTCGTCTAATCGAACAAACATTCAGAAGCCCTCGTCATAAAAACAGTTAAAATCTTAAATCGATTATATAAACAAGAATGCTTAATGATTATCATGTCCATGGATTTAAAAAAAAAAAGAATGTTAAGTTCGGAAGTCATTATTCATTTTGTCTTTGACATTTGCAGTTTTCCTTAAATGCTATCTATTGAAACCAATGATTGACGGTTAATTTAGACACACAGTATTGGTGCTCCAGTTTAAACCAACCTGAAGGCATGTGCGACCATTGGAGACCCAGGTCATGCGCTAATTGTGGTTTCCTACAGCATCGCACCAGGACGGGTCATACCAAATACTTTGATAATGCGAACATTTTTGAAAACATAGTGACAAAAGAAGAAATTGCACAAAACGTGCAATTTCTCCTTTTGCCACAATGTTTTCCATGGGAGAAATGACTTTCCCTCCTTGGCGCTCAGGATTGTGGACTTAGCATAACGACTGACTCGCTAGTGTCGGGATAGATGGATACTATTCCCAGTGAACGCCGTGATATATCTGAACAGCTATTACAGGCGGCGTAAAACACAAAACAAACAAACCAAACAGCATCGCTCAAACATTATAGTGAGCTCATGATAGCTCGAACATATCGTTAAACTTGAACAATTTACTGGAACGGATCTGTCCTTTGAAAACAGCGTAGCAGCAGTTCTGTTATCTTCAAGTGATATTACCACTGGCTTGCTTTTCATGATAACCATTTAGGTATACATGAATTGCGAAGCTTGACACACCTAAATTAAATAAGCATCAATCGTGGGATCATTCAATCACGTCTATAACTCGAAAACATTTACGGGTCCTTTTCGACTTTTCGACTTGGAAGTTATCTCGAGACCACTGTAGTTGCGTTTTATTTATTAAAAGACGGATAGATACGAAACTCGTTCTATTCCACCATATACATGTCTACGTTTATAATGAAGCAAAAAATAACATATTCCGTGATACTTTGTGATAGTACTTCAGTGTGTTAGATCTGTATAACTGTATACACGATTTGCCAAACAAGAGCACGACACATTAAAACCGATCCTCGAGACAGCAACGAAGAACCAGCTGGCCCGAAACTATAAAACGCTAAAGAAGCTATCTAGTTTTACAAGCATCCAGGAAGCCTTCTGGGAACGGTTATTTAGTTTATGTTTAAATTTATTAATTTTACAACGATTGCTAAACAAAGCAGTATGCACTTCGTTTGAGTGGAGAAATTCAAAAGGCTTAACCCGCTTATTACAGAATTCAAACCGGGGACATATGGTGCGAGAGTCCATGCTATTACAACAATACACTGCACCATTAGGCAGTGTAATTGTTACATGTTTCGAAACCTTATAAAATGTCTGATTTCGATGTGGTTCGGTCAGGATGTTCATTATATGCGCATGTATATCGTAAAACAAATCTAAATGTTTGTTTAAAAAGAAATAGTGTTTGAAAATTGAGGGACGTTATGCCTTAGTGCGCGCTTTCTTCAACGTGTTTTTATGGCAAAATGCAACATTGATCAAGTAAGATTCAACAACGCAAAATATTGTTCACATGTTTGGATAATTGAGCCGCGTCGTGTGGTTGTGGGTCTTTGGGAATCTTCGACCAGGTACATATTGGTCCGTCTATCCTCACAGTATCGAAAGAGCCGCCCCCACTGACAGAAAACTAAAACCTTGAAGCTTCGCGAGATTTCTTACTGCACATCAATCAAAAAGAGATGCAATAAGACCCCAAATCACTTGATGCAACTCAATTACATTAAACCTTGTCTAATGGGTTTTGGGGTTTTACTATTGCTATTTCACTATTCTAACGCTTTCGAGCATACAACAAATCTGAAGCAGACGACTTTGAAAACATATTGGACAAAAAGTGAAAAATCTCCATAGATAAATAAATGTTCAATTAACAAATAGAGTTGAAAACATTGTGGCGAAAGGAGAAATTGCTCATTATGACTCATTAGCAATTTCTACTTTTGCCACAGTTTGTTCAAAAGTCGTCTGCTGCAGATACGACAGAATGTGTCTACAAGTGGGAAAGTGTTAATTCTTACGCTGCCAAAAGCCATTAAAGACTTTTGAAAACAATGCAAATTCAGGTGGGACAACTCGTAAGGAGCTGTCTCTCCTAAAATATGAATTGTTAGATATTACATTTTACTAAATTTCCTATTGGACGAAACATGGAGTTGTCCAATGTTCAACATGGAAGAGTCGACTTTGTGAAAAATCGACAATGAATGAGAAAACGCCAATATTCCTCCTTGTGATCCTCGTACGGAGAGTCAATAAGACTCTCAAGTGACCAGACTTGTCACATTGATAGTTATACATGTATATACGACATTGCATTTACTACAGTACTGTAGGATAATAGCATTTGCCTACATGACCGGTTGTACAAAACTTAGCACAATCATGCAGTCTAGATACGTAACACACTCAGTTTACATACGCAAAACATCTGAGTCTTCAATGTGCGCCGATGCAGTAAGACGTCATTAATCTCATACATTTGTTCTTCTTTCAGGTTGATTTCTCTCGATGAAGTAAAAGTTAGACAGCACCATGTGTAATCTAAGGACGGTACTTTAAAGGACGGGTTATTTGGGGAACCACGTAACAATGTTTCTGTCATTTAAAAGGCGATTAAAGTTTGGACTTTGGAAACACGGCTGGTGTTACTTCAGCTCCATCCTAGCTTTTGTGTTATTTACAAACGTGTTTGTGATCCAGAGAAACTTTGCGGCATTGGATGGTGAGAATTTCATAGACTCGGGTGGTACCCGGCCTGTCCGCAAAACCGGAAGTTTTGCGTCATTCCAGGACGTGTTTTTAAAGAGAAGATTACACGCAGGCTCGTCCGAGAATAATATTCGATTTATATACGAGGATAAATTGAGGAACTTACTTCACATTTTAGAAACTAATTTAGAAAACACCGCCTCCCCGACTGGGACAATACCGACAGATATTCATTTTGAGAGATATTTTTCTGACAGCTTGTTATTTTGTGACGAGATTGAAAATATCACACACAAAACGTATTTAGCTTCAGGTTGGACAAAAGCTGTGTATAAAGGGTATTATAAGGGGACGCCGGTAGCCCTTAAAACTGTTGACCTTCAGGGACAGGATGTCAGTACGTGTGTTAAGTCGGGGAGATCTCATAGAAAGTGTTATATCCGAGCCGCCAAAAAGATTATAAAAGAAATTGTTGTGCTACAAGCACTGGCAAACGCAAACGTCCTTAAAGTAAGTATGAATGGTAATACTCTTATAATTAATCATATCAGCCATTACTCAGTAATACCGATATTAGTTTTATTGAACATTTACGCTGTTTTCAACACTATTTGAGTTATATTACGCCGATAGAACCCCTAGTCATGCTCCTTTTTTAATTGACTAGTACCTGCTGCTAGGAAATGTGCCTTGAACATGGCAACTCCACCATAACCGCAGCAAGATGAGATCGGATATCGGACGATGGCCCGCCCGCTCGTTCCAAAATCTCCTTGCCAACCACTCGTCGTCTGATGATGCGGCACAAAAGAACAGATTGACGAAATTGTACTATACACAACTCAGCATACTTTAGTATATCAAAACCGTGCTCTAGGAAAACAAAATTTAGCATATCTTGAACACGTATAAGTTCGAAGCAATGAAACCAGACCCTACCCCCAAAAACGAAAAGTTCTGTCAGCTTCTTGGTAATGTGTGTACTGTATTTGATCAATAACGCAGAGCCAGGCCGAATTGAGTGCAGGCTAATCTAGTGGCTCCGAACTTCCTTTGAAAAGGAAATAATTTCTTAATTTGTTAAAAGGTTACCAAGAAACATTTGTGCCAACATTGTTGGGGGAGTGAAGCATATTTCGAAGCCTACTACTACTTGGTAGTCATTCAGGAACCCGGAACAAGCCATGCTTACCATCGCCGTGATTTAGCTTAAATATCGATGAAACCGACTTAAGACCATATTAAACATAACGCTTGATCAGACATCAAATCAGAAATACGTTGTCTGATGTTTCAAAGACACTGTTTGAACCGATGCAGAACACAACAAACATCCACGATTGTATATACTAACGTCGTTTTCTCTCTACTTGTCACACCAGGTGCTTGGTTTCTGTCTTCCAAGTAAAGCAGACGACAATCTCCGTGTTACCATGGTTACAGAATTAGGAGAATCCGTAGATTTAATAAAATTGCTTCAAATGTCATGGGAAGACAGACTACGAGTAAGTATAATTACCTTTTCTTTCCGGGCGGATTAATTTGGTACTTTCCCCAGATACAGACGGAATTAGACGCCTTTGTATCAGACAATATTAAACACATTGTGGTAAAAGGAAAATTAAGTGTTGAAAGTGGTGTAAAACACAAAACAAACATTTTTCCCTGGTGTGTCATTTCTATCACCAGGGGTCTGCGTAGTAGACGACTCTAAAATCAGCAATACTTTGTAATCTGTGCATCGATCGAAACAATAGTTCTCGAATAAATCGGGCTGTAATCGGGTTTTGATAAAATAATTGTTGAATAAAATGCCTATGTATGCTGTGTATGTTATGTTCGTAAATTATACTTTGCCCTGACAAACCCTATGTTGTGGGTTAATTGGGCAATCAGAGAGACATTGTGGAACAAGCACAATTAATTACGATAACATGGTCACACAGCTAGCGTCCCGATTGGTCATATGTTGGCACAATGACAGTTGTTTAGTTGGAATGGGCCATCTTGATGTTTTTGACCATTCAATAAGATATTTAACTTGATCAAATGTCAATGAGTCCTGTCAAAAATAGCATTGATTGAATGACGTTTTACGACGCTTTCAACAAGTTATCAGCTATATCACGGCGTCTCCTGGGTACGTTGCCAGTACTACTAATCCATGTACCCTGACACCAGTCAGTCCGTCGTAATGCTATATGCGCCACCCTGAGCCCCAAGGAGTGTAGCTATTACTGCCATTTTAAAAATCTTTGGTATGACTATAAAATAAATAACCAATAGACAGCGTAGCTCCATTTCTAGGAGCTACTGTTACACAGGCTAAAATAGCGGCCTGTATTAATATGTATATAGTATATACGTTATGAACCGATAATATAACATTCACCGCACCTGCCCCCACAAACAATTGCTAAATGTAAAACATCGTCATAGGAAAGTTCAGTGTTACACTTTACATGTATGTATAAAAGAAAGAAAAAGAAAGAACAAACAAATATTTTACTTTGGTATACGTCGTATCCAAGATAAGGATGAGTAAACATGCCTTTGTCATATAAATTTCTCCTTTCTTGTACAATTAAAATCCAATTTATGTGAACCCATACCCATAACGGAGGATTTGGAGGTCACATTATATATCCCCCCCCCCCCCCTCCCCCCCTCATAATGTTTATTCATTGTAAGCAATTTGTCGTCTGCTGTAGATGTGTCAAAATACGACTGTAAAGTGTAAGTTGTCACCTCTATTAAGCATCTTAAAGATGAAAAAATATAATATTCTTCTTTATTTGACTTGATTTAAGCAGCCACCTGTGATCAGCAGCCAAATTATGACTATCCCTTGAATGGCTGCTTAAGATAAGTTTGACTGTATATTGGAAAGGGTTCGACTAACTCGTAATCTGCCTCGTAATGTGCCTCTTATCTAGAGTTATTTTAGTTGATTGATCATATTCCATTAGCCTTTTATATTTTACTATTTTGGTAAACAGCATCTTCGGTGCTTTGATTTTAATTGCACTAGAAACAACCAAAAAAAAAAACTCCAATTCGGAAATAAAACAGAAGCCTACGAAGAAAAATGTGCCCGATAAGATGCGATTTTTCAGCGTGTTTTTCACCACTAATGAAGATTAATGTTGCTAGAAATTGGGAAACGCCAAGAAGGCAAGAACATAGGAAGTGCATCCCAAACGGCAGAGAACGTCAATTCGAGATTGCGCATCTGCAAATTCTCGCCAAGAAGCCATCCTTTCCATAACATAAAATGCCTTTCGTAGATATTAAACAGTAATACTTTTGGCACAGGTAAAAACATACAGCTGGTTATATACAGCGATGTTAGATTCTGTGTTTTGATATTTATAATAAGGAAGAGAGCTGAAGATACAGAAATAGTGCACTCCCTAAAATGCATTCCTTTTCAAATTCTAAACCACACATTGTGGCTACTTTAAAGATTCCGCTCACAGAGACTGTATATTTGTGTATAACAATTTCGGTTTAATTGTTTAGTAAGAGAGATGTTTGTCTTAGGAAAGACCCGTCTATTCCCATTAACCTCCTTAATTAGACCGTTGAGGGACGGGTTTTTTATATGACTCGTTTCAATAAGACAAGAGCTACCGATCATTCTGGATAGAGCACGGATACGTTTTTATTGTAACCGATTACATGTACCTCATATGTTAATATAGGTGGCGTCTACGTTGAAAATGTCTGAGAGGAGATATATGAAAAAAAGACGGGATGTCGATTGATAATTTTGAAATGTTTTACGGAAACGGAAAACAACCTCTGTGCACTTTTTGTCTTTTTTATTCATTGTTTTCAATAATGCAACTGCTTCAGAGGCATCACGGATACGTATTACATGTACCTCATATGCTATGTTAGGTGGTGTCTGCTTTGAAAATGTCTGAGAAGGGACGTATGAAAAAAGTCGAGAAATCTAATGAGATTTTGAACTGTTTAATAGACAGTTGAAAATATATTTGGGGAGAGGTCGCCTTCATAATGGAAACGAGTAATTATTTCTTCATATACTAGTTTTACAATCTGCAAAATTAATTGACAACTTTTTCTTAGTTACGCCGTTTAAGCATGTTTCAAGTAATAAAAATATATGGAAAAAAAAAAGTATTAAAATAGATATTATTTTCTTCTTCCTGCCCCCGTTGTACCGCCACCCCGTTTTCGCCTGCTTCTCAGCCGACCCCGTCCTCGCTCCCCAGCGCCGCGGACCCTCCGCACTCTCTCACTGTTTCCTAGCCTCAGGCCACCAGTCCACCTTGTCTCTTCAGCTGTTCATCGATGTGGTGTCCCACTGGGTCCATGCAACCCCCTTGTACCCTAGTCTAGGATATACAACTTAGTCCAAATTATTAGGATTTGATACATTGTCGGTAAAGTAGGAATCATCTTCCCTACGTTGTTTATAAAATCGAATATTTAGTTCGTTTTAGATTCAATTTGCTGCGAATGTAAATCTAAAAACTATAGAATTGAACAATGATATGATCTAAAATGGTCATGTTTCAACTCTTATGTTGTTGGTGATTAAAATAAATCGTCAAGGTGGGAGGTTTTGGATAGCCCATAGCGCAGAGTCTTTTATGGGTATTTAGTTACTATTTACCCCTTTCTCACATACACACGCATTCTGACACCTTTGAAGCAGAATATTTTTTAAAACACTTAGGCAAAAAGAGAAATATTCCTCATTATGAGCTATATTTCCTTTTGCAACAATTCTTTCAACTCTATTGAACAAATGCGCCTTCTTTAACCCTTTCCCTCATATAGGCGCTTTCTGACGCCTTTGCAGCAGGCGGCTTTTTGAAAACATAGTGACAAAAGAAGAAATTGCTCAAAACGAGCAATTTCTCCTTTTGTCACAATGTTTTCCACTTTTAGTCATAGGTTATCCATTAAATTTATAGAGATTTTCCATTATATGGCAAAATATGTTTAAAGTCGTCTGCTGCAGAATTGTCGTATGAGGGAAAGGGATAATAGAGCTATTCCATAGTTTTGCCTTTATGCTTCAATGTCGTCGCCTTCAACGTTGTTGTATGTTGGAAAGGGTTAAAAAGGATATAAGCCGAGTCTACTGATTTTGGAATGTTAATGCGTCTGCGTACTGTAATGGACTCCGGCGAGCCTGTGCATCGTACAGTATCATCAGAGTCTTCACCGTCCGCGTGTATGTAAACAAACCACAAAGCAACTTATGACAAAAAACTGGAAGTGTAGCCTCACTGGTGTTATGGCAATAGGTCTTTACATGATGTCAAAGTCGAGGTGTCATAAGAGCCGAAACCGATAGACGCGGGGGGTTTTCTGCGTGTTTTTTTCGGGGGCCAAATCAGTTTACTTCTCCTTATCTAGATCTGTGGTATACACTGACATTTATCAATGATAAAACGAAAACAGACATAAAGAAAAAAAGAAAGATATTTCTTTCGATTATTTTAAAAATACTTCGTAAAACAGTTAACAGAAATATACGAAATGGGGAAAAAAATGAATATAAATTTAACAACTTAACTTATAGAAAACAAATTATATTATATGCGATAAGGACAATAAGTGTAAATGTTGAAAAGAAATCAATTATTTTCGGAGTTTTTTTAAATGAGCCTTTTCATGGAAAAAGGATCAGGCTGTTTTTCGTGAACAGTGTTGCTCCTGATCAGTCTGGGAAGTCGCACACTGTAGGCCTGTAGGACTCGATATTGTTTAAAAAACCCGCTCTCACAGTTAACAAAATCTACAGCAGACGACTTTGACAGTAACTACGCAAACATTTAGAAACTCTCTGTAAATGAAAGAATTATTATACCATAGAGATGAAAATATTGTTGTAAAAGGAGAAATTGCTCATTTTCTTCTTTAGCAACAATTGTTCAAAAATTCGTCTGTTGATGATGCGTCAAATGCCTTTAATAGAAAGAGGTAAATAAATAACACGATTAATTGACGAACAGTGCAGGATAAGATCGGGCAGCGTGGATCTACACTGCCTGTATCAAATGCCTTACGGTTTGTTTCTCGAAAGAGCGCCTCTCACAAGTTGAATATAACATGAGCATTTTAATCATAATAAAAACCGTTTTTTATCAGAGAGTCGCATATTGTACACTGGGCAAGCGCCCACACATTTAACCATGACAACGCCTGACACCGCCATCACATTTACCATGACTCTTCTAGCACATTCTACCCTGACGCGACACGGACTTTTATTTGAACGAGGGTACAAAAGAAGGAGTAGATTTTTCAAGCTAATTAGTGAGAAAGTAGTACAATTAACCGATCCCTGGCACGGCTTCCAACAGGGCCGCGGACAAAAGGTTTTTTATGCACCTTTCAAATGTGACATAATAGATTCGTAGCAGATTATTTGTCCCTCGAGTTTTTTACATTACATTTCAATAGCGTCAGGGGAAAAGGGGTCTTGTTTTTATATGCAACCGATCGATGCCCCTTATAGGTGAGCCTTGTCACCCTTCGTTGACAGCCTGTAAGAAGAAGAATCGTAGATTAAACTTCCGAAGAATAGCTATAATTATTGCATCAATGGTTTCAATAAATCCCTTTCCCACTTACAAGACGACTTTGAAACATACCCACACTAATATGAAGGAAGTATAGTTATATAATAAAGTGTGAAATCAGTGTGGCAAAAGGATAAATTGCTCGTTACGAGCAATTTCTCCTTTTTCCACAAGGATTTTAAAAGTCGTCTGCTTCAGATGCGTCCGTATGCCTTGCAAGTGGGAAAGGGTTAGTTAAATAAAGTATTTATGTCGGAAAGCAACAGACCCCATTTTGCCCGACGTGGCTCGTTTCACTCCTCTTGCCCGTTCGTATAAAACAAGTTAAAGGTTGAGATCCTAATGTTCTATATTCGTTCTCAAATTTAAGTCACTCAACGAAATCCTTGTATGCTAGTATGGATGTTGTTTTACAATAAATGTATTAATGTTTGATTTGCACATCGAGAGCTAAGGTCATTTAGCGCGCATTTTAGATATTAAATGAAAAGGAATATTATTCAAAAACCAAATATGTTGGTTAGAATTAGACGATGGGAAATGATATAAGCAAACACATAGTGTATAGGGAATAAAATGTATGATGTAATATGAATAAGATTAAAATTAGATGATGGGAAATGATATAAGCAAACACATAATGTATAGGGAATAAAATGCATGATGTAATATGAATAAAGATTAAAATTAGATGATGGGAAATGATATAAACAAACACATAGTGTATAGGGAATAAAATGTATAATGTAATATGAATAAGATTAAAATTAGATGATGGGAAATGATATAAACAAAAACATAGTGTATAGGGAATAAATGTATGATGTAATATGAATAAGATTAAAATTAGATGATGGGAAATTATATAAACAAAAACATTGTGTATAGGGAATAAAATGTATGATGTAATATGAATAAGATTAAAATTAGATGATGGGAAATGATATAAGCGAACACATAGTGTATAGGGAATAAAATGTATGATGTAATATGAATAAGATTAAAATTAGATGATGGGAAAATGATATAAGCGAACACATAGTATATAGGGAATAAAATGTATGATGTAATATGAATAAGATAAAATTAGATGATGGGAAATGATATAAACAAACACATAGTATATAGGGAATAAAATGTATGATGTAATATGAATAAGATTAAAATTAGATGATGGGAAATGATATAAACAAACACATAGTGTATAGGGAATAAAATGTATGAATGTAATATGAATAAGATTAAAATTAGATGATGGGAAATGATATAAACAAAAAACATAG
>JASEVX010001198.1:0-20078 GCA_031761405.1 Serripes groenlandicus | reverse complement strand
CTTGACGGGGTGGGGGTTTCAGTCAAATTGCTTGAAGAATGATGAAACTGGGTGCCAAGGAGTATAATTTAGGCTCATGGAGGTATCCAGCCATTAGGTAATAGCCGTTTTGACATTTTTCCACAACAAATGATGTTTATCCAGCCTATTTAAAAATGTTCTTTGATTGGTTAATTGCCTAAAACTGGCTTAAACATTAAGTTAAGTCATTTCTTGAAACATGGGCACAGTAAAACCTAAAAATGTTATGTGTTTATGCTTTTTTTTTTGTCTTGGAGACCATATGATGCGCGAGCGCAGACAACTTTGCCGGTCTCAAGTCGCGAAACCTAGGTTTGGGTTACATAGGAAATTTGAAATGTCTTTGAAAAATGATTGTCTAATTATCCTAATATTTGCTATTTTGCTTTCATATTTATATCATTTCCTGTAAATTTACACACAAACCAGATCTCTGAGGGCAAAAGAAAGTGTGGCAAAGAAAGTGTTTAAAGGAGCTTCAGAGTCCATGAAAATGACAGGTCAATTTTATGTCGTCTGCAAAAATGTTTGGATACAATCAAACTGGTTGAAAATGATGATACTGATTGCCTAAAATGTCTGAAAATAGTGATAAATCTAAAGTTTGATCATATCTATGAAGATTTGACACAGTAAAACCAAATATGTGATCGTTTTCCTTATTTTTCCTTTGCGAAGACCTATGTATAGCGCGAAAGCATAACACTTGGTCAATAAAAATAGGCAAATACATTATTTTGTTTATTTATTGGAAGCCGCCAGGAGGCGGCTTCCTGTAGGGATGCTTAGACATTTCGGACAAGGAGAATATTTAGACCTGCCAGCGTGACCACATATCTTGATTTCTCTTTGTCCTTACTAAGTACATTAATTTAAGGTAATGACTTTTAAAACATCCCTTTTACACTCTATATACATGTGTGAGTTTTACAAATTAAAAACAAAAGACAAAGGCCAGTATATTAATTGAATGTATGTACATTTTTATTCAAGCGAAATTCATACTGTATCTAGTCTAGACAGTAAAATAGAGAACCCTTCTATTGAATTGGTAAATGTAGTCTGGTTCCTTAAAATTACATCCTATGAACTATTACGCAGTAATTAGACGAAGAAGCCACGTCCCGTATTCACTTAGCTTTTCAATTTAGATTTTCGACTAAATCTAAATCTTGATCTTTAGTCAACGTTTTAGATTTAATCCGTATTCACCAACGCGTTTTAAACCGATTTCAGTTTGGTCTAGTTTGTAAATGTCGTAAGCGGCCGCGCAGCGACTCTGGTTCCCGAATCAAGTTAAGAGCTAAAATAAAAGTCTATATTCTATAGTCTATAGTCTATTTATAGATGTTTTTTTTTTTTTTTTTATTGTAATTTCACATACATTTTTCATTTGCTTTGCTTTTAATAATCTGACTTTCATGTTCAGTACATACTTGATTCAAAGTCAACTTTGAGTACAATTGTCATCACAAAATGCAGACACGAACAGATTTACACAACAGGAATATCTGTTTCAAGATCAATTTCGTTCTTTTTCGCTGTTGCAGTTTCACATTTCATGAATATCGCGGTAAACACGATATCGGTGTATTTTGCATAGCCGACAACATGTTTTATCACGGATGCGATTCGAACATCCAGAAAACTTAAATGAAATGAAATCTTCTGGTTCTTACAAACAAAGTGTGATCGGATTAACTGAACTGTATTTAACTTATCACTGTTAATGTAGACAGCATTACAACCTCTCATATCAACTGGTAAATTTACAGTTTGAGAAATAAATTCAAGTAAATTTTCATGCACTGGTTTAACGTTTTCAAAAAAAAATGAAACTAGTTCCTATGTTAAGCCTTTCCCACGTACAACAGATATGTAGCACATTAAGTAAAAATTGGAACATCTTGCTAAATGAAGGTATACATTATGGACATAAAGTAGAAAACATTGTAGCAAAAGGATAAATTTCTCGTGATAAATTTCTCTTTTTGTCACAATGTTTTCAAAAGTCGCTGTAGCTCTTGTCAGTCTTTCGGATTACGTGTACATTGAAATACGTTTCCTTGATTTTCTGAATGCTAATCACGAAACGAGTTTCGTCAACTCGAGATTGTTCGTTTGTAATCCGACAGCTTTGATTTTCAATTGCTCAATTTGCCACAATAATTTCAACTCTTTTCAATTATCTTACTATCGTTTATAGAAATTTTCTATGTTTTGTACTTGATGATTTTAAAGTCTGTCAGGGTAAACATCATTGAAATCATTGTGTCAAAAGGAGAAATTGCTCATAATGAGCAATATCTGCATTTGCCACAATCATTTTAACACTTTTCAATTATCATACGATAATTTATAGAGATTTTTTACTTGATAATTCCAAAGTCGTCTGCTGCAGATTTGTTTTATGTGGGAAATCCTTATCCACTATCATGACTTACCGATACAAACGAAAAACAGATCTTTTCTGTGTGTCAGCATTATTTGATAAAACATTATCATAACAGGGTGTGTGTTCAATACAAATATTTGATTGTTTTTGGTACTAATTTAAATTTATCATCATAACCTCTTGTCCATTTATCGTTAGTATTATCTGTCACTTTTCATGATCAGTTTAACTCTAAATCATCTCATTCACTTAAAACACAGACCCTGCCTGGTTAAATATCCTATATAAAACTTATATCTTCAATAACCGACATCAGCATTACTGACTACAGATTAAATTGTTCTAATGTTTGTGGATTTAAATGATCTTTTTTCTTATTTCTTCATGTGAAACGATATATTGCGGCTTCTCTTTGATGCTTTGCATCAAACATCCGTCTTGTATGATACAATAACACTTTATTTTATGCATTTCAATACAAAATCACAACAAAACAATGATACAATGGGATATTTGACCACCAGACTCTACCAGACTCTACCGGACTCTACCAGACTCTGTTTAGTGACACCCATTTTAACCAGATAACAGGTGTACAGGTGGAGTTGCCTATCCCTCTTATCAGGGACGTAGATACGATCTTATCTACGTCCCTGAATACACCAACAAATCAATCAATTGTCTTTTGATTGGGGCATGCTGTCTGGATACATGCAAAGGGTAAATAAGGTGCATGATGACTAATTTCTCCTTTTGCCAAAGAGTTTTCCACTTTATTCAGTAAATTATCCCCCATCCATAAAGACTGTCGATAGTTCTGTCAAGTCGTCTGCTGCAGATAAGTTAAATGTTGGAGAAAGTCAGAAACACTCGTTACATGAATCTGTCGATATAACTAAGATACCGTGGAAAACGGCATCAACGTACAATAAATCATCCAACACACTCGTTTGTAATGCTCGAACTTTAATTTAACAGAGAAATTAACACACATTAAATAATGCTATGAAGTTCAGTACATGTAATCACATCTTTCTATGTAATACTTGTTAATAATGACACCGTTACATTTATTTCCCTGTAGTTTGAGAGAATTTGCATTATAGTAACTTCATTGGGCACATATCTAGTTTGCCGGTCCCCAAGAAATGGTTGTAAAGTAAGCGAAAGTGAGCGTGAATGTTTTCCGATGGAGGCCAGAAAGAATGTTTTGTGTGACAAGATAGCGCGCTGCGCATGCGTACTAGTTAACGAGTTTAATGATTGGAAAAAATAATAAATAAATTGAACGTAACAAAACTAAAATGTCCAATGTTTCTAAGTGAAGATTTTTCATTTAAAGATTGAGGTGAGTCAAAATGTGATATATCGGGGGCTCTGCCCCCAACCCCACTTAAAAAACAAGGCTGAGTCAATCGTAACAGCGGAAAAAATGTCGCAAGAGAAATACGCTAACATAGCGACGTGGGAGGAGCCAAATTATAATAAAATGTGCATCCGCGAGCATTGTTTACAAAATGTGAACATGCGCAGAAGTTACTTTGTATTTTCATTTCCAGGGACCGGCAAACTAGATTCTACCCCTCCTTTGTAATGCTCGAACAAAATAATTTAATTTCATAAAATCATTTCGAACATAACATGAGTTTACCCGCTATTTTTCAGAAAGAAAATAGAGACAAACTTACTGTTCACACAAAGCATACCAATAATTACATTGCAAGTACAACTCTGTTAATCAAAGCTCTGGTAACATTTATTGAAAGACAATATCATTTGAGAAAACCAACATTGTGGACTATGCTTTAAGTATCGGCCCGGATCAGCCTAAGCATGCCGCGTATGCTAACCCAGACAGGCACTTTTCGCCTCCTGTGGATTTTCTGTTTCAGGAATCATTTCTCTATACCTCTACCCCCTGATACGGAATGTATCGGCCCAGATTAGCCTGCGCGGATTGCGCAGGCTAATCTGAATCGATACATTACGCAGAGTCCTTAATGTTGGTTTTCTCGTAGTACGTCTCATATGTGTTTCATATCTTTTAGAAGAAATAGCAATAAATTCACCGGTATTTACAGACATGTAATATTTAACATAACTAATCAAAAGTACAATACGATACAATACAATACAATACACTATGGTAGCTTTAGGTAAATGCGGAATATATCCCCCCTTTATATATTTCATGTATCATATGTATTGTATTATATATTGGTGTAGACTTTTGAAAAAACCAAATAGCAGACATACATACATGTACGGCATTGTAAGTCGAAGTCTTTGGGTGACGTCGGACGTAGAACCTGGGCAGCTACTTTTCTTATATGGTTTTGGAAAAGTTCGGATTTCGCAGAAAGTTGGAAACGTGAATCAATGTATGGAATATTTTAGATACATATCATACATGAAACTTGAATCAATGTATGGAATGTTTTAGACAACGTCTTGTATATTGATTCAAGCATAACCACTATATATTTGGAATTCGTATGTCTGTGGTCTAGTATGACCTACAGTAAATAAAAATAAATATGCATAACATATTTATATCCTCAATTTCACTTATCTTTAAATCTATTACGTAAGAGTAATAGTGAACTAAAATTATACCGCATTTTTATATTCATAAATATCGAATTTAAAACTTATTGACAAGACGACGATACTTTTAAATCCGCGTCTTTTGCCTGACCCCTATTTAATACGTGTTTGGACAATTTCAGAAAGTTTCCGATGATAGATTTTAGAATGATTTTTTTCCCTGTGTGTTACCTATGATCAGAAAATCAGATAACTCTTTTTGTTCGTAATAAAATGTGTATACAGTTAAATAATTCATTTGATATATGGCAGCTTATTAGATTAATAAAGTAGTACCATGTAGTTAACCAACACATTAGGAAACTTGCTACATGGGTACTGTTCGTCCAAACATTTTCGTGATTCCATTATCAATAGCCGGGTCACTAAATGGTATACTCGGTGCCCCATCAACAAAACCGTCTTGTTCGGCTCTGACGTCTGAAGTAGAAGGCTCCAAGGTATTCCGAAAAGTATGGTCGGTTTCTGTCAAGAAAAAATCATCACATCATATACATATATACATTTGTTACATACTATACTTAAACAATATATTCATATACAAATGCTGCTTCAGGAGTTTATTTCTACGAAGAGTCAAGCGACATATTTGTCTGCACACATGAATAGTCTCACCATAGCTTTCAATATTCACCTAAGTTTAAAGGAGTCGTAGACGTAATCATTATACTACCACACTGTTGGTTAATCCCAAATGTTTAAGCTATCATACCCCTTTAAGTTATGTCAAGATGGAGATGTTATACGACACCCTTTCACCTGATGATGCCTCATGTGCAAACTCTCCATGAAGAGGTTTATTGTGGTTTTACGCCACTTTCAACATTATTTGAGCCGGTCCACGAGAAAACCAACATTGAGGACTCTGCGTAAAGTATCGACCCGGATAAGCCTAAGCATGCCGCGCTGGCTGACCCGGGCAGACACTGTTCGGCTCCTGTGGATTTTCTGTTTCAGGAATCATTAAAAATATACCTCTTTCCCCTTGAGACGGAAAGTTTTAGGTATGTTGAACAAATTATTTTTGCCTCAGCATGTGACAGCGTGTCACAGCGTGAGAGTAAGGCGCTCAGCGTGTTGCTTATGCTGGCCTAATGTTGGTCAGCGTTTGCAAGCGTGTTGCCGAAATTCCAAGACGTTACTCACGCGTTGGCCTTAAACGTTATGGTGTGACAGGGCCATTAGACATATACTAATTCAATCATGTAATACATTGTTATCATTTTAGCGGTCTCTATATGTTTATCTAACGTATTTTGGGGTCCCGTCCAATCTAGGGATTTCTTTTGGAGTCTATGCACACAATGTTATGAACCACAGCGCACATGTGTGGATTCATATCAACCTGTTCGCCAGTTAATCAAATTTCAAGAAATTAATGGCGCATTTGGATTTGTATTGATTCGAAGGCAGATCTGTTTTACCCTTGTCAATGATTGATTGGATTAAACGCTGTTCCTGGCTTTCTTGTGCCAGTTTTCCACAAAATATTCTTCCCAAGTAACTGGCCTCTTTCCAACTACAATTGCAGCCTGGTACTTTGAAATGATAGGACGCATTGAAGTGCATAGTCCCTAAATCCCTTACCTTAGGTGGTAATTCTAACCTGCGGAGTTAGACTGATCGTCATTTCAAATAGCCTGTTCCGGAGAAGCAAAAACCTCTTTTTGACATAGCCATGTGGCATAGTTCGATTTTCTATTCACAAATGATGACGGCATCAGTTCCACAGAGTTGGGAATTGCCTTTTGGGAGATTTATTAATGCTAAATAGCTTATGCAGGCGAAAAAGAAAGTCAATACCTGTACGGCTATCTCGAAAGCAATACAACAGTACAAATAGTACCAGGCATGTCAGACCAAGAGTCAAGTGGAATAGCATATGTACAGCCTGTACCGCTCGTTGCTGTAAGAAAATATAACAGTACCAGTTCTAGGTAAACACATCCATTTATCTTTACTTTATAAAGCATCCAAATTTTGAATTAATATATAAGACAATTTGGAAATATGTAAACCCTTTCCCACATACAGACGTTTTATGACACCTTCGCAGCAGGCGACCTTTGGAAACACTGTGACACAATAAGAAATACCTCAAAACGAGCGATTTCTCCTTTTGCAACAATCATTTCAAATTGATTCACTCACTGTTCTTTTATTGTGAATATGTTTGCCAAAATGTTTCAAAGTCGGTTGCTGCAGATTTGTTGCGTGTGGGAACGGAGTAGAAAAAGTCGAGTGAAAAATAAGGAGAATTGAAAGCCTGTTTTCTTTTCTATCAAAGCATTTTCAAACTGTTTCTGCTTCTGGAACGTCAGATTATACAAAGATGAACATTATGATATAACAAGAAAAAGAAGAAAAAAGGTAACAAAAGATATCTCGTTTAAATTAACCCACTTATAATTATCAGAGCCAATGCTTATCATCTGATAAAAAAAAAGAGTTTACTCCAAGTGTAAGATATGTAGGAGATCTAATTTTCTTATTGATAAATTAATCCTCACCTGCAACCCTTACACAATATAATGAAATAAAATTATTAACTAATAGATAGTTCGAAAGCGTATAAGTATGTCCATACAATAAGGTAAACCTAAGCATTGTGAACCGTGTAGCACAATGGTAAGAACATTCGGGAATAAGACAGTGTTTAGAAGACATGTGGGTCTTATTCCCGAATGTTCTTACCATTGTGCTACACGGACTCAAGATCATAAAATATGTCCCATATCTAGAGCTCTTATAGATTAAAGTTTAAGTTGAATACAAGTATAACGTTATTAACCTTTCACCTTTAATCTAGATTTAAGGTGAAAGGTAAATAACTTTATACTTGTATTCAACTTAAACTTTAATCTATAAGAGCTCTAGATATGGGACATATTTTATGATCTTGAGTCCTTGTTTTCCCTCCAAACCTTATAGTGTTGGTACTCAAAAGATGTGTTTTACTTGGCTGAACTTCAATCATTTAGGTAAAAGGGAAGTGTTCAATTGCGATGGACGACGATTATTGACGTGTAAGTATTAAATAGGTTTCAATTCTGTACCATGGGGTTGCGTAATCGAAAAGAGGGCAACCAACATTATTATTGTAAATAAAAACTCTATAATATGTTTGAATTTTTTGTTTATGATTCAATAAATTGTATTAACTGATTTAAGGAACAACAAGATACAAAATACGTATGTCTTCTACCGTTATTACAAAACTTTAGACACATTTAATGGGTATTTAATAACTTTTTCTCAACTTCCTAGGCTACGCTTTTTTAATAGTTCGGTTTACGGCCCTGACGACCCGATTCATCAACGCTCAGAAGAAAAGTTTCGGGGGATGTTTTTGCCTATTTATATAATTATGTTGTATTTCTAACCTTAAAACAATTTGTTCATTCAGACCATTGTAATCTTGCTATATATGGACTATACATGTGAACATTTTCTTTAAATTTCATAAATGCTCAAATTTGATAATACATATCTTTATACTTGTTAAAATTACTGAGTATGTTTTGTATACATACTCTAGTTTTTGTTATCATACCTCTGCTAAACTGGAAGGAGAATAGACTTTCCCTTCTCCTTCCAAAGTGTGTGTCACACTTAACGTACAACTAGTGGCATTAAACCTTAAGTTAATATTTTAGCATCTTTGTGTTATTTTTCGGTATCTAATGGATCCAGTTAGAGCAGATTTGAAACTGTTTATTGGTTTGACACATAATTGTTTTAGTCAATGTTAAGCAAACTGTAAACCAAATTGTTTCAGGACTAAACTTGTCATTTCACGACTAAACTTCATATGCTGAATATCACATAGATCTTAGCATATAAAACGTCTAATCTATATGTCAAAATTGACCCTTTCTGCTCTTCATAAGCTTTTGTCATAGACTATGTTAGCCAGGTACTGAAGGTAGAATTGCAATTAGTTGATGCAGAAGCTATATACATTTACTACATGGCTATCACTCGGGTGACCGAGTCAAGCCACGCTTGTCCTCAGTTTTGGATATGCAAAACTCTTTTGTACATTATTACACTGTACTTGGTTAAGGCTTTTTATATTAATCTGTTAATTTCAATACAAATGTTCTGTCCAAATAGAAGCTTGCAATCAATTTCGTTTAAGAGACACTAAAAGTTAGGTATAATACTGGCGATGAACAACCAGAAAAGCATTCAAAACACAACTGTTTTGGTAGAATAAACTTCTGAGTTTACTGTTATCATTGTTAACATTAAAATGATTGCATACTATGAATTCGTCAGTTGGTTCAGTGCAGTCAATACTTAGGAAAACACTGTACTTTCATGAATATTTATGGTGGGACTTGCATTGTGTAATATGATCATTAAAAAAGGTACAAAGTACACCGAATTATATTTTCGGGGTTGGGGTTAATTAATTTTCACAAGACCAACAAGGATTGATGATCTTGGAAATATTTCATTCTGGTCTGATGTATCATTACTTGTCTGTCATGGTTGGATTTTTTTTAGATACTTATTTATTTCTTGTATTTATTAAACATAGCCATGCTGAGTTTAACTTCATTTCTTGTGCAAATGTTATAAAGAAACACCAAACCTGACACTTAAAATGCTTTCCAGTGGGTTAACAATCCAGTTATTGTGTTACAGGTT
Organism: Serripes groenlandicus; assembly: GCA_031761405.1. Lineage (NCBI taxonomy): Eukaryota > Metazoa > Mollusca > Bivalvia > Cardiida > Cardiidae > Serripes > Serripes groenlandicus. The sequence continues at coordinate 10,399 of JASEVX010001198.1, read as the reverse complement.
CAAAAGTTGTCTGTTGCAGATGTGTTGTATTTGGGAAAGGGTTAACAATCAAGTTATTGTGTTACAGGTTCAAAAGTCGTCTGTTGCAGATTTGTTGTATGTGGGAAAGGGTTAACAATCCAGTTATTGTGTTACAGGTTGATAACTGGTGGAAAGATATGATAAACTTTATGGAACTACAACAATGGTTACGTACGCTGTAAAACACGAATTAAGACAAGAATTATACATAGCCATTCAACAAGAATTATAGGAGTCGTATGAGCATATCACACACTCATTGCATTGTCCTACTTTTACATGTTCGATTGAAAACCGCCCTGTAATGAATGTAACGGTTTATCAATTGACAAGTGCAGTTGTCTGAGTAAAACATTTTCATATAATTTCAACATAGACGAAGAAAGGGTAATGACTCGATAGCTATTTGAGTTACTTTCTGGTTTACCTCCACCTTTATAGTATGCCCACATTGAGCAACTTCGCCACCTTCTTCAATAATATTTGATTGATTTTTTCTAAGTCGTTGTCTTCTCAATGATAAACAAGTGTTATATGTATGTGGTATGTTCGGCAAATTGCCCTTTTTCCTGAATAAAATATATATATATAAGGTCAAAATCATCCCCTGTTTAAGAACTGTAGGAACATAAGCATAACAATACATCAAATTAAATAAAAATGTTACGTAATGTTTTTACAATAGCCCATCGTGGATAAGATGTTCGTTGTAAACCTTGTCAAAACCACACATTTTACCAGTTTTTAATGATCAAACGGCAGATAACAGTACATCTTGTGCAATGTGATCCCCATCCACAACAATAGACTCTTCCTTAATGTTATTAACAAAATCTGTCAGGACTCATAGTGCAATCGGTCAATTCGTGCTCTCAGTATCTGACTAGTTCTCACTGTCCCGGTTCAGGTCCCGGTATCTGCCGGTGAAGACAAGCTGGTATACCGGGATGATCCAGGACATTTGTGCCAGAAAAAAATCAATTGCATTCTCATATTCCCGTCGCTGTCCCAGAGTGCTCCCGGTTTAGAAACCGGATGCCCTCGTTTGATCCCGGATTACCCCGGTTTGGAACGGTGTATTTACGGTGTCACGCCGGCGTGTTTCCCGGTCCATCCCGCAGTGACCCATGTCGTGATCCGGTTCCAGCCGTTGAGACCACGATCGTGTTACGGCGCTTCCGGTCTAACCCGGTAGAACCCCGGTCGTGCGCCGGTGGTGTCACGGTGACACCCGGTGTCCCCCGGTGGTAACCGGATAGTACCGGTAGATAAAGTGAGACAAGCGCAGATCAGCATCAGTTTTCTATCGTCTGTCGAAGAAGAAGCATCTATCTGATAAGTGGCAACATCGTCAGAACTTATCCGGGGCTAACCGTAACTACACCCTGTCTGACCGTAACTTTACCGTCTGTTACCGTCGTGGAAACGGGATAAACCCGCATAAACCGGGTCAGTCCGTAATGAAACGGTGGTCTACCGGCCTCAACCGGCGGAATGCCAGCATACGCCGTTGTTAACCGTCTGCTAATCCGGCTCAGACCGTGTCAGCCCCTAACTCAACCGGTGCAAAACGGGGCGTTACCGGCATACGCCGGAGCTATGCCGGGTTAACTTCTGGGTTCACCGTATGTCTACCGTGAGTGGAGTATTCCCGACCGCCCCGGATTACTACGGACTATCACGGAAGAGCCACGGTAGAGACCCGGTCCTGCGCCGGATAACGCCGGTTCTTGATATTTCTCCCGGTGACTCCCGGTTGTGTTAAACTTTTGAAGTTAAAACATCCGGGACGGTCTGCCGGATCGCGCCGGATCAACACGGATCATCCCTATTTGCTACGGTGCCACCACGGTTGTCTTTCCGGTTTGACATGGTTTCTCCCGGACCACCATCCGGGACGTACCGGGGCGCCAATCCGGGACAGTGAGCACTTGGGATGCAATTTGACGCTCCCACGACAATTTTGCAGGGTCACAGAAAAGAGCATCATCCAAATTAATTTCATTAGAAGCATTTTTCTGCACTTTTTTTTTTCGAGTTAAACAACCTCCAAAATAACGGACAGTCTATATCAGTGTGGACTTGCTGTAGGTAACTAAGGGAATGATTTCTGTGCAACTTTCGAAAACAACACTTGGCTTCCTTGTATTCTCTATACGTTAAATAGTCGTCTTCTGTTCGTCTGCCAGCATCAACCCAAGCATTGCGTTTACATCTCATAATCTAATATTGACTGACCAATATGGTTTAAGATAGGTGTGTGAAGTTAGCGCGTAGATCGTAGATCGTAGCTCAACCAAAAATGTAATTGGCTGACCTGGGTCGTAGATCGTAGCTCAACCACTTTAAAAACATTGCGAATTGGTTGTGCTGGGTCGTAGATCGTAGCTCAACCACTATAAAAACATTGCGAATTGGTTGTGCTGGGTCGTAGATCGTAGCTCAACCACTACAAAAACATTCAGAATTGGTTGAGCTGGGTCGTAGATCGTAGCTCAACCATTTTAAAAACATTGCGAATTGGTTGTGCTGGGTCGTAGATCGTAGCTCAACCACTTTAAAAACATTGCGAATTGGTTGTGCTGGGTCGTAGATCGTAGCTCAACCACTACAAAAACATTGAGAATTGGTTGAGCTGGGTCGTAGATCGTAGCTCAACCATTTTAAAAACATTGCGAATTGGTTGTGCTGGGTCGTAGATCGTAGCTCAACCACTACAAAAACATTCAGAATCGTTTGAGCTGGGTCGTAGATCGTAGCTCAACCACTTAAAAACATTGCGAATTGGTTGTGCTGGGTCGTAGATCGTAGCTCAACCACTTTAAAAACATTGTGAATTGGTTGTGCTGGGTCGTAGATCTTAGCTCAACCACTACAAAAACATTCAGAATTGGTTGAGCTGGGTCGTAGATCGTAGCTCAACCACTTAAAAACATTGCGAATTGGTTGTGCTGGGTCGTAGATCGTAGCTCAACCACTTTAAAAACATTGCGAATTGGTTGTGCTGGGTCGTAGATCGTAGCTCAACCACTACAAAAACATTCAGAATTGGTTGAGCTGGGTCGTAGATCGTAGCTCAACCATTTTAAAAACATTGCGAATTGGTTGTGCTGGGTCGTAGATCGTAGCTCAACCACTACAAAAACATTCAGAATTGGTTGTGCTGGGTCGTAGATCGTAGCTCAACCATTTTAAAAACATTGCGAATTGGTTGTGCTGGGTCGTAGGTCGTAGCTCAACCACTTTAAAAACATTGCGAATTGGTTGTGCTGGGTCGTAGATCGTAGCTCAACCATTTTAAAAACATTGCGAATTGGTTGTGCTGGGTCGTAGATCGTAGCTCAACCACTACAAAAACATTCCGAATTGGTTGAGCTGGGTCGTAGATCGTAGCTCAACCATTTTAAAAACATTGCGAATTGGTTGTGCTGGGTCGTAGATCGTAGCTCAACCACTACAAAAACATTCAGAATTGGTTGTGCTGGGTCGTAGATCGTAGCTCAACCACTTTAAAAACATTGCGAATTGGTTGTGCTGGGTCGTAGATCGTAGCTCAACCACTACAAAAACATTCCGAATTGGTTGAGCTGGGTCGTAGATCGTAGCTCAACCATTTTAAAAACATTGCGAATTGGTTGTGCTGGGTCGTAGATCGTAGCTCAACCACTACAAAAACATTCAGAATTGGTTGTGCTGGGTCGTAGATTGTAGCTCAACCATTTTAAAAACATTGCGCATTGGTTGTGCTGGGTCGTAGATCGTAGCTCAACCACTACAAAAACATTGAGAATTGGTTGAGCTGGGTCGTAGATCGTAGCTCAACCACTTAAAAACATTGCGAATTGGTTGTGTTGGGTCGTAGATCGTAGCTCAACCACTACAAAAACATTCAGAATTGGTTGTGCTGGGTCGTAGATTGTAGCTCAACCATTTTAAAAACATTGCGAATTGGTTGTGCTGGGTCGTAGATCGTAGCTCAACCACTACAAAAACATTGAGAATTAGTTGAGCTGGGTCGTAGATCGTAGCTCAACCACTTAAAAACATTGCGAATTGGTTGTGTTGGGTCGTAGATCGTAGCTCAACCACTTTAAAAACATTGGGAATTGGTTGTGCTGGGTCGTAGATCGTAGCTCAACCACTACAAAAACATTCAGAATTGGTTGAGCTGGGTCGTAGATCGTAGCTCAACCATTTTAAAAACATTGCGAATTGGTTGTGCTGGGTCGTAGATCGTAGCTCAACCACTTTAAAAACATTGCGAATTGGTTGTGCTGGGTCGTAGATCGTAGCTCAACCACTACAAAAACATTGAGAATTGGTTGAGCTGGGTCGTAGATCGTAGCTCAACCATTTTAAAAACATTGCGAATTGGTTGTGCTGGTAGATCGTAGCTCAACCACTACAAAAACATTCAGAATTGGTTGAGCTGGGTCGTAGATCGTAGCTCAACCACTTAAAAACATTGCGAATTGGTTGTGCTGGGTCGTAGATCGTAGCTCAACCACTTTAAAAACATTGCGATTGGTTGTGCTGGGTCGTAGATCGTAGCTCAACCACTACAAAAACATTCAGAATTGGTTGAGCTGGGTCGTAGATCGTAGCTCAACCATTTTAAAAACATTGCGAATTGGTTTTGCTGGGTCGTAGATCGTAGCTCAACCACTTTAAAAACATTGCGAATTGGTTGTGCTGGGTCGTAGATCGTAGCTCAACCACTACAAAAACATTGAGAATTGGTTGAGCTGGGTCGTAGATCGTAGCTCAACCATTTTAAAAACATTGCGAATTGGTTGTGCTGGGTCGTAGATCGTAGCTCAACCACTACAAAAACATTGAGAATTGGTTGAGCTGGGTCGTAGATCGTAGCTCAACCACTTAAAAACATTGCGAATTGGTTGTGCTGGGTCGTAGATCGTAGCTCAACCACTACAAAAACATTGAGAATTGGTTGAGCTGGGTCGTAGATCGTAGCTCAACCACTTAAAAACATTGCGAATTGGTTGTGTTGGGTCGTAGATCGTAGCTCAACCACTTTAAAAACATTGCGAATTGGTTGTGCTGGGTCGTAGATCGTAGCTCAACCACTACAAAAACATTGAGAATTGGTTGAGCTGGGTCGTAGATCGTAGCTCAACCATTTTAAAAACATTGCGAATTGGTTGTGCTGGGTCGTAGATCGTAGCTCAACCACTACAAAAACATTGAGAATTGGTTGAGCTGGGTCGTAGATCGTAGCTCAACCACTTAAAAACATTGCGAATTGGTTGTGCTGGGTCGTAGATCGTAGCTCAACCACTTTAAAAACATTGCGAATTGGTTGTGCTGGGTCGTAGATCGTAGCTCAACCACTACAAAAACATTCCGAATTGGTTGAGCTGGGTCGTAGATCGTAGCTCAACCATTTTAAAAACATTGCGAATTGGTTGTGCTGGGTCGTAGATCGTAGCTCAACCACTACAAAAACATTCAGAATTGGTTGTGCTGGGTCGTAGATTGTAGCTCAACCATTTTAAAAACATTGCGAATTGGTTGTGCTGGGTCGTAGATCGTAGCTCAACCACTACAAAAACATTGAGAATTGGTTGAGCTGGGTCGTAGATCGTAGCTCAACCACTTAAAAACATTGCGAATTGGTTGTGTTGGGTCGTAGATCGTAGCTCAACCACTTTAAAAACATTGGGAATTGGTTGTGCTGGGTCGTAGATCGTAGCTCAACCACTACAAAAACATTCAGAATTGGTTGAGCTGGGTCGTAGATCGTAGCTCAACCATTTTAAAAACATTGCGAATTGGTTGTGCTGGGTCGTAGATCGTAGCTCAACCACTTTAAAAACATTGCGAATTGGTTGTGCTGGGTCGTAGATCGTAGCTCAACCACTACAAAAACATTGAGAATTGGTTGAGCTGGGTCGTAGATCGTAGCTCAACCATTTTAAAAACATTGCGAATTGGTTGTGCTGGTAGATCGTAGCTCAACCACTACAAAAACATTCAGAATTGGTTGAGCTGGGTCGTAGATCGTAGCTCAACCACTTTAAAACATTGCGAATTGGTTGTGCTGGGTCGTAGATCGTAGCTCAACCACTTTAAAAACATTGCGATTGGTTGTGCTGGGTCGTAGATCGTAGCTCAACCACTACAAAAACATTCAGAATTGGTTGAGCTGGGTCGTAGATCGTAGCTCAACCATTTTAAAAACATTGCGAATTGGTTTTGCTGGGTCGTAGATCGTAGCTCAACCACTTTAAAAACATTGCGAATTGGTTGTGCTGGGTCGTAGATCGTAGCTCAACCACTACAAAAACATTGAGAATTGGTTGAGCTGGGTCGTAGATCGTAGCTCAACCATTTTAAAAACATTGCGAATTGGTTGTGCTGGGTCGTAGATCGTAGCTCAACCACTACAAAAACATTGAGAATTGGTTGAGCTGGGTCGTAGATCGTAGCTCAACCACTTAAAAACATTGCGAATTGGTTGTGCTGGGTCGTAGATCGTAGCTCAACCACTTTAAAAACATTGCGAATTGGTTGTGCTGGGTCGTAGATCGTAGCTCAACCACTACAAAAACATTCCGAATTGGTTGAGCTGGGTCGTAGATCGTAGCTCAACCATTTTAAAAACATTGCGAATTGGTTGTGCTGGGTCGTAGATCGTAGCTCAACCACTACAAAAACATTCAGAATTGGTTGTGCTGGGTCGTAGATTGTAGCTCAACCATTTTAAAAACATTGCGAATTGGTTGTGCTGGGTCGTAGATCGTAGCTCAACCACTACAAAAACATTGAGAATTGGTTGAGCTGGGTCGTAGATCGTAGCTCAACCACTTAAAAACATTGCGAATTGGTTGTGTTGGGTCGTAGATCGTAGCTCAACCACTTTAAAAACATTGCGAATTGGTTGTGCTGGGTCGTAGATCGTAGCTCAACCACTACAAAAACATTCAGAATTGGTTGAGCTGGGTCGTAGATCGTAGCTCAACCATTTTAAAAACATTGCGAATTGGTTGTGCTGGGTCGTAGATCGTAGCTCAACCACTTTAAAAACATTGCGAATTGGTTGTGCTGGGTCGTAGATCGTAGCTCAACCACTACAAAAACATTGAGAATTGGTTGAGCTGGGTCGTAGATCGTAGCTCAACCATTTTAAAAACATTGCGAATTGGTTGTGCTGGTAGATCGTAGCTCAACCACTACAAAAACATTCAGAATTGGTTGAGCTGGGTCGTAGATCGTAGCTCAACCATTTTAAAAACATTGCGAATTGGTTGTGCTGGGTCGTAGATCGTAGCTCAACCACTTTAAAAACATTGCGAATTGGTTGTGCTGGGTCGTAGATCGTAGCTCAACCACTACAAATACATTGAGAATTGGTTGAGCTGGGTCGTAGATCGTAGCTCAACCATTTTGAAAATATTGCGAATTGGTTGTGCTGGGTCGTAGATCGTAGCTCAACCACTACAAAAACATTCAGAATTGGTTGAGCTGGGTCGTAGATCGTAGCTCAACCACTTAAAAACATTGCGAATTGGTTGTGCTGGGTCGTAGATCGTAGCTCAACCACTTTAAAAACATTGCGAATTGGATGTGCTGGGTCGTAGATCGTAGCTCAACCATTTTGAAAATATTGCGAATTGGTTGTGCTGGGTCGTAGATCGTAGCTCAACCACTACAAAAACATTCCGAATTGGTTGAGCTGGGTCGTAGATCGTAGCTCAACCATTTTAAAAACATTGCGAATTGGTTGTGCTGGGTCGTAGATCGTAGCTCAACCACTACAAAAACATTCATAATTGGTTGTGCTGGGTCGTAGATCGTAGCTCAACCATTTTAAAAACATTGCGAATTGGTTGTGCTGGGTCGTAGATCGTAGCTCAACCACTACAAAAACATTGAGAATTGGTTGAGCTGGGTCGTAGATCGTAGCTCAACCACTTAAAAACATTGCGAATTGGTTGTGGTGGGTCGTAGATCGTAGCTCAACCACTTTAAAAACATTGCGAATTGGTTGTGCTGGGTCGTAGATCGTAGCTCAACCACTACAAAAACATTCAGAATTGGTTGAGCTGGGTCGTAGATCGTAGCTCAACCATTTTAAAAACATTGCGAATTGGTTGTGCTGGGTCGTAGATCGTAGCTCAACCACTTTAAAAACATTGCGAATTGGTTGTGCTGGGTCGTAGATCGTAGCTCAACCACTACAAAAACATTGAGAATTGGTTGAGCTGGGTCGTAAATCGTAGCTCAACCATTTTAAAAACATTGCGAATTGGTTGTGCTGGTAGATCGTAGCTCAACCACTACAAAAACATTCAGAATTGGTTGAGCTGGGTCGTAGATCGTAGCTCAACCACTTAAAAACATTGCCAATTGGTTGTGCTGGGTCGTAGATCGTAGCTCAACCACTTTAAAAACATTGCGAATTGGTTGTGCTGGGTCGTAGATCGTAGCTCAACCACTACAAAAACATTCAGAATTGGTTGAGCTGGGTCGTAGATCGTAGCTCAACCATTTTAAAAACATTGCGAATTGGTTTTGCTGGGTCGTAGATCGTAGCTCAACCACTTTAAAAACATTGCGAATTGGTTGTGCTGGGTCGTAGATCGTAGCTCAACCACTACAAAAACATTCAGAATTGGTTGAGCTGGGTCGTAGATCGTAGCTCAACCATTTTAAAAACATTGCGAATTGGTTGTGCTGGGTCGTAGGTCGTAGCTCAACCACTTTAAAAACATTGCGAATTGGTTGTGCTGGGTCGTAGATCGTAGCTCAACCACTACAAAAACATTGAGAATTGGTTGAGCTGGGTCGTAGATCGTAGCTCAACCACTTAAAAACATTGCAAATTGGTTGTGCTGGGTCGTAGATCGTAGCTCAACCACTTTAAAAACATTGCGAATTGGTTGTGCTGGGTCGTAGTTTTTAGCTCAACCACTACAAAAACATTCAGAATTGGTTGAGCTGGGTCGTAGATCGTAGCTCAACCATTTTAAAAACATTGCGAATTGGTTGTGCTGGGTCGTAGATCGTAGCTCAAACACTTTAAAAACATTGCGAATTGGTTGTGCTGGGTCGTAGATCGTAGCTCAACCACTACAAAAACATTGAGAATTGGTTGAGCTGGGTCGTAGATCGTAGCTCAACCATTTTGAAAATATTGCGAATTGGTTGTGCTGGGTCGTAGATCGTAGCTCAACCACTACAAAAACATTCAGAATTGGTTGAGCTGGGTCGTAGATCGTAGCTCAACCACTTAAAAACATTGCGAATTGGTTGTGCTGGGTCGTAGATCGTAGCTCAACCATTTTAAAAACATTGCGAATTGGTTGTGCTGGGTCGTAGATCGTAGCTCAACCATTTTGAAAATATTGCGAATTGGTTGTGTTGGGTCGTAGATCGTAGCTCAACCACTTTAAAAACATTGCGAATTGGTTGTGCTGGGTCGTAGTTTTTAGCTCAACCACTACAAAAACATTCAGAATTGGTTGAGCTGGGTCGTAGATCGTAGCTCAACCATTTTAAAAACATTGCGAATTGGTTGTGCTGGGTCGTAGATCGTAGCTCAACCACTTTAAAAACATTGCGAATTGGTTGTGCTGGGTCGTAGATCGTAGCTCAACCACTACAAAAACATTGAGAATTGGTTGAGCTGGGTCGTAGATCGTAGCTCAACCATTTTAAAAATATTGCGAATTGGTTGTGCTGGGTCGTAGATCGTAGCTCAACCACTACAAAAACATTCAGAATTGGTTGAGCTGGGTCGTAGATCGTAGCTCAACCACTTAAAAACATTGCGAATTGGTTGTGCTGGGTCGTAGATCGTAGCTCAACCACTTTAAAAACATTGTGAATTGGTTGTGCTGGGTCGTAGATCGTAGCTCAACCGCTATAAAAACATTGAGAATTGGTTGAGCTGGGTCGTAGATCGTAGCTCAACCACTTAAAAACATTGCGAATTGGTTGTGCTGGGTCGTAGATCGTAGCTCAACCACTTTAAAAACATTGTGAATTGGTTGTGCTGGGTCGTAGATCGTAGCTCAACCACTAGAAAAAACATTCTGAATTGGCTGACCTGGGTCATAGATCGTAGCTCAACCACTTTAAAAACATTCTGAATTGGCTGACCTGGGTAGATTGTAGATCGTAGATTCCCACTGACACGTAATGCAGAGTATACGCATGCATATAACACATATATACTTACCATACACACGCAAACACAGAACAAAACATGTCAGTAAGGATGTCCTTCGTAGTTGACCCGGACATTCCCACTGACATGTAATGCAGAGTATACTCATGCATATAAAACATGTATTGTTCTGTGTCCCGTGAAAAAAAAAAAAAGTGTTCCACTCCATTGTGAAATGTTCGTGCT
>JASEVX010001197.1:0-20177 GCA_031761405.1 Serripes groenlandicus | reverse complement strand
TTCACCTCTTTGGCCACAATGTGTTTCAAAAGTCGTCTGCTGTTAACACGTGCCAACAGAAATGTTTTAGTGAATATATAATCGAAGCGTGCTCAAAGGAAGCCGATATGGCGTATAAATGACACTCGGAGATCAAGATCGGTCAGTGCATGCAGGCAATCCTATAGATCGGCCAGTGCATGCACGCAATGCTATAGATCGGCCATTGCATGCATGTCAGTGCGATCACATTTGTACAGTTTTTGTTTGAAGGTTCTATACATGAATATGTAACGTTTAGGCGAAACGTGCGTTTCCAGATCAAACTGCACAAACGCGCAGGTTGATGTTGTTCTATACTGGGCGCACGTATGCTATGGTTGATTTACTCAATATTCAAGTATTGGAAAACGACTGAGCACAAATGTGGAAACTGTCTATAATTTAAAACATAGCCTGAAGTTTACTGAATAAAGTTGAAACATTTTTGCAAAATGAGAAATTGCTCACTATAAGCATGTGGGGAAGCGTTAATGTACTAATGCTAGGGGGCATTCGCGGAACACTTTATGCACTAATACCAGGGGGCATTCGCGGAACACTTTATGAACTAATGCCAGGGGGCATTCGCGGAACACTTTATGCACTAATGCCAGGGGGCATTCGCGGAACATTTTATGCACTAATACCAGGGGGCATTCGCGGAACACTTTATGCACTAATGCCAGGGGGCATTTGCGGAACACTTTATGAACTAATGCCAGGGGGCATTCGCGGAACACTTTATGCACGGGCATTCGCGGAACACTTTATGCACTAATGCCAGGGGGCATTCGCGGAACACTTTATGCACTAATGCCAGGGGGCATTCGCGGGACACCTTATGCGTGATCAGGGACTAAATACTGTGCCTGAAGTATCGGGGTTTTTTACATCAGGAGAGTTAATTTACCTAAATTGGTGTCGATATATAGAAATAGCTATTTCTGTGATATCTAGATCCATATGCAGACTACTATCAACTGCTTTTGTTGCAAATGACATTTTAAAATAGTGTCCATTACAGCAATTTCTCCCGTTTTCGCAATGCGCTTAACTTTGTCCCGGCAGAATAAAAGTTCACTTTGCCTAAACGCTCTTCCACATTTAATTGCTTTTGACACACCTACATCAGGCGACTTAAGAAATCATTGTGGAAAAAGGATAAAAACAATATTTCCAAGTATGTTCAATACCAAATCTTTCACTAAAGAGACTTGTGTTGTGTAAATAATTGTGTTACTCAGTCCAGAAGAACCATAATACAATATCTAAGCAGGAAACAGCAGTTCTTTTTCTCCACGGTGTTTTCTCTTCTGTGACAAATAAAGAATACTTCACTTTGTTAAAGATATTTTAATTTGATTCCTCAAAGCATTTAAAAACAGATGAATTTCCAAAAGAGCCGTTCTACGAGAAAACCAACATTATGGAATCTGCGTAATGTATCGACCTATATTAGCCTGCGCAGTACACACAGGCTACTCCGGGCCGACACATTCCGTCTCAGGGGGATAGAGATATAGAGTAATTATTCCTGAAACAGAAAATCCATACGAGGCGAAAAGTGTCTGCTCGGTTTAGCTTTCGCGGCATGCTTAAGCTGATCCGGGTCGATACTTTTCGCATATACGCATTGGTTTTCTCGTGGAACGGGTCAAATGAGGTATCAGGTAATTGTTTTATTGACAATAATCATTATTTCTCAATTAACACTTTGCCCAACTGCAGACGCATTTACAGCAGACGCAATTTAAAAACATTGCTGCAAAAGGAGAAATTGCACATCATGAGCAATTGCCCCCTTTTGTTACAATGTTTTGGGCTCTTTTCAATAGCAATATGCCTTAATTTATAAAATGTTCACTACTTTGAGCTACATGTGTTCAAAGTCGTCTGGTGCAGACGAACAGTGAGTTGGAAAGGGTAATCACTGTTACCGTTATTGATCTCCCTTTGCCACGTATGTAACAATCCGCTAGGTGATCACAGATCCAGATAACTAAAATATGCTATTGTAGGTCTCTGACAGATATATGCCGAAAATAGAACAACAATGAGTTAATTTTATTTTTGCAATTTACACATATGAGCGTTTTTAACCCTTTCCCTCATACAGCAAATCTGCAGCAGACGACATTGAAAAACATGGTGACAAACACTTGAAAAATCTCCATAAAAGATAGCTTTATTTTTAAATAAAGTTGAAAACATTGAGGCCAGAGGGGAAATTGCTCATCATGAGCAATTTCACCTCTGGCCACAATGTTTTTAAAAGTCGTCTGCTGCTATTGCGTCAAAATGCGTCTGCAGGTGGGAAAGGGTTCTGTAGAACGCTTCTTCTTCATAAAATGTGCCATGTATATGTGCATTTGTTTTTTTTTATCGACGAGTAATATGTATTTAAGTTACAGTTTAGACAAATTATCTGTACTGTTTTGGCGATTTAGGGGCTTTTTTACTTGTATGATGCAAATTATACAATACGATACAAGCAGTAATGTAAATAATGATGATTATGATAATGATAATAATAATAATAAATACGGACATCACTATATTGTATTGCCAACTATTCTTCAAATCTGAACGATTATTGGTTTTGGCTGTAACTGTAAATGTCAAAGACCTATATGGTTTAACCCTTTTCCTCATATAGACGCTTTCTGACGCCTCTGCAGCAGACGGCTTTTTGAAAACATAGTGACAAAAGAAGAAATTGCTCAAAACGAGCAATTTCTCCTTCTACCACAATGTTTTCCACTTTTAGTCACTCAATTATAGAGATTTTCTATGTTTTGACAAAATATATTCAAAGTCGTCTGCTGCAGAATTATCGTATGAGGGAAAGGGTTAATGAAGACGCTAGGTACAGGGCACACAGTTCAATGTAATTTTGGATAGCGTGTTTTACAGTCTTTATTCGTAGATACCGATCGCCAGACTGATTCCGTCATTTAGTCAAACGGATAGAGAATTACAGGAGAGACCCTTACACGCGATACGATAGTAACCACTTAACCCCTTCCTTTATACAACAAATCTGCAGCAGACGACTGATTTGTTTTGTAAAAAACATTGAAAATCTTTATGGTTAAACTATCAATTATTGAAAATAGTTAAAAGCATTGTGGGCAAAAGGAGTAAATGCCCATAATGAGCTATTTCTTCTTTTGTCACAATTGTTTGAAAAGCCGCCTGCTGCAGAGGCGTCAGAAACCGTCTGTTAGTGGGTAAGGGTTAACCCTTTCTGTAATACAAACACACTAAAACGCATCTGCAATGAAGCGACATTTACGACCATTGAGGCAAAAAGGAACAATCATATTGAACAATCTCGCATTTGGTCACAACATGTTCAACTCAATTCAATAATTATACTTTCATATTTATCATTTTCGGTATTTTTTGCCGAGATGTTTTCAAGATTCGTTAGTTGTTCGAGAGGTTAAACTGGTGTATCGAGGGCTTGGCGTTAAACTAAAATTGGTAATTTTTTACCAAGGTTTATCACCTCGCCATAAAGTCTTTATAAGCGTTAACTCATTTTTCTTGGTAAACAATGGACATTTATGTGCCATTGCTCGTTCTGAGCAATGGCTTCTAAATTTGCATCGTTTACAAAAAGGGACAAAATTGCTCCTAAACCAGGGTTTTAAAAATAGGTTTTTAGTTACAACTGTTTCACGCCAAGCCCTCGATATGTATACCGTCTATGGATGTAATAACAAACATCCTCGAAGTTAATTAGTCCTTTCGCTGACACCGGCAGGTATTTATGCTTTTCTACATGAGATAGGGGACAAGGTCGAAGAAATTGGTGCAGAAGTAGGGCGTCTGCATCTCATACCAATGGTCTCAGATTCGAATCCTGTGATGAGCGGGTTCTTGCTGAGGGATTTGTCCCACCCAGACGGTACGGGTACTGGATAGGTCTCCAGAAAACAGACATCGAGCGTGATTTATATAAGCTTAAAGCTTGTTTCGCAATCGATGTTAAAATAAACTAACATATCCAGGGAGTGTTGAAACGTTATATTCTCGAATAAAGAAATAAACAAATTGAGAAGCAGCATCTTTTGTGGAAATATTGCCTTTTCTTCTCAAAATTTAGACATCCGTCTTTCTAGAACTTTCTTTCTTTTCGTTTGATGGTATATTATATGAGATAAAACATTCGAACCACTGCTAAAGACTACGTTTTTTTTTTTACATAAATGACATTGTACATAAAGACAACCTGTGAGGAAAGACAAGATTGTTGTCTTCTTATGGTGGTCGTAATACACAGGTTACACTGTATAGATGAGCCAGTGCACTGGAAAAGGTACAATTTGGCATTTCAGGGACAGTAAAGGCGGGTTCGTACCATCTCGTCCACCTGTTTAGTCTTATTAGAATCTACACACATTGACATAATCTTCTTACAAACTGAAGATATTGATCAGACCGTGCGGATGTACAAACCGATCTGGATCTTTACTGTTCACAACAGCGACGTTGTACCTTTTCCCACACACGGGCTCATATGTTATTATTGACAAACAGCAAATAACATTAATCTTATTGTTTTGTCCTTTCAGGATTGTTTTACTTGGAATTCAAACCTGGACGATTTTCTAGACAGACATTTCAGTCGAGGATGATTCGTCAGGTAAACGTAATTGTTTTTTGTTTTTTTAATTTATTATGTTTTACGCCGCTATCAACAGTTTTCAGTTCCCTGGGTATGTTACCAATACTACAAGTCCATATATCCTGTCGCCGGGCGTCGGTAAATCAGTCGGTAGCGACGCGGGCTGTCAATCCTGGGGTTTTGAGTTCGAACTTGAGTGAAAGTAAACTACAAGTAAGTCAGTTTGTGGGATCAAGAATAAAATATTCTGAAAGAGAAAGTCAAAATTCCTGTTGAAGTGCAAGAATATTCTGAAAGACATCTAAGCAAACACAATCTCTACAAATGTAAATCTAGTTATCGAATTAAGCTTAACATTTTGTGGGAAAAGTTGAAATTGTGCATAACGAACAATATTACCTTTTGCCACAATATTTTCAAAATCCGTCTGCTGCAGATGCGTCAAAACGCTTCTCTTACTGGTAATGTGTAACCATTTCCTCAGAAATTTGCTTATCACTATACCACATGAAATCAATAGTGTCAGAGATGAACAAGTTGAATCGAATTTTTAATTTTCTTTTCAACGACAATTTTTCTTTCATCCAGCAGATCAATCTGTACATTCTCATAGCATGTTCGTGATATTTACTATTCGCCAATATGTCTCATGTAATCTAGGATTTGTTATTTAAACATGATCAGAATGCATGCATATGCGAAATCCATTTATCCAATAGTTGTTGAAAATCCTGTTACGTTAACAGGTTCCCGGTCAGTACACCGAGTCTGGTGCAATGAAGTAACATTTGGTATCCTGCATCTCCTCAAACCCACGGCGTTTCTTCAGCAACATTTCCTTACGAACCTATTTTAATTTTGAAATCTAATGTAGGGTGTACCTTTACATCTCTCGGAATTACGAACATTTATATAAATTCTTCTCTTTTCAGAAAAACGACACAGATAATTACCAAAACATCAACTTTCGTAAAGTCACTAGGGACGACTACTGCAGGAATTTGACTGGAAATCCAAATAATAAAACAAGAATTAGTCCAATTGCTGTTCGTTGGAGTTTGAATAATGATGTCATGTACTGTCCTATTTACAAAGTGGGAACTACTTTTTGGCGGAGAGTTTTCATGATACAACGCGAGAGGGAGTTCCGCCATCTTAGAAATCCATTCGACATTCCTTTTGACAAGGAATATAAAAGTTCTGTGTTTGGAATGAATGATGCTTACAAGAGATTCAAGAGTTTTAAATTTATGTTCACGAGAAATCCATACACTAGATTATATTCAACCTATGTAGACAAACTGTTAGCGCCAAATCCTCACTTTTGGAAGATTATTGGCGAACGCGCTATACGGTTAAATAGACCAAACCTCAACAAGAATTCCAGAATTTGTGGGGATGACGTTACATTTCCAGAATTCATTAAATATGTCATACATTCCTTGGAAAACAAAGACCATATTGACCCACATTTTGTTCCCATGGAAACCAACTGCCAATCATGTAAAATCAAATATAACTTTATAGGAAAAATGGAAGATTTTGAAGAAGATTCCGTGTTCATTTTAAAAAAGCTTAACTTAAACCAAACAGTACAACTTTTAGCGGAAAAAGGACGTGATCTAGCAGCAGATGACGCAATAAGAGACACGCTCAAACAACCGTTCACCTTTCGACAAAAGTACATCCGCTGTATGCCATTTTACGATGCACTAAATAGGGCATGGACCAAACTTAAACTCAGGGGGTTGATAGGTAACGATAGTTTAAGTCTTGATCGTGTGAAAGACTCTGGTGTAACGTATAAACGTGTCGTAGAAATTGCACGAGCATCACGTGCGAAGACAAGTTCGATCGATAGACGAAGGATGAAGGATAAGGCATATTTGGATCAATGGAGTTTGGTCCCATTATCGGACAAAATTCGTCTAAGATCCCTGTACTCAGAGGACTTTTTACTCTTTGACTACAATGACACTCCATCATTCCTTTTTGGGTTTCAAGGTGAACGATTGTAACTGCGAGAAGTTACTGACACGTTTGACTATAATGACACTAAATCATTCCTTTTTGGTTTTCCAGATGAAGGATTTTAACTGCGAGAAGTTACTGACACGTTTGACTATAATGACACTCCATCATTCCTTTTTGGTTTTCCAGATGAAGGATTTAAACGTTGAGAAGTTACTGACACGTTTAACTACAATGACACTAAATCATTCCTTTTTGGTGTTCCAGGTGAACGATTTTAACTGCGAGAAGTTACTGACACGTTTAACTATAATGACACTCCATCATTCCTTTTTGGTTTTCCAGATGAAGGATTTTAACTGTAAGAAGTTACTGACACGTTTGACTATAATGACACTAAATCATTCCTTTTTGGTTTTCCAGATGAAGGATTTTAACTTTGAGAAGTTACTGACAAGTTTGACTATACTGACATTCCATCATTCCTTTTTGGGTTTCCAGATGAACGATTTTGAGTGCTAGAATTACTGACACGTTTAACCATTTCCCTCATATAGACGATATTCCTCACTTCTGATGAAGAAGACTGATTTTTGAAAACATTGTGACAAACGGACAAATTGCTTCTTTGGTCACAATGTGTTCAACTATATTTTATCAGTATACTTCATTTATAGAGAATAACCATGTTTTTTGGCGTATGTGTGTTCAAAGTCTTCTTAAAACATTTGTGACAAAATACAAAATTGATCTTAATGAGCAATTTTTCTTTTGTCACAATGTTTTTAATTCTCCTTCATTTTTGTTTTCAAATTCGAGACTGCTGCAGACGTGCTGTGCTGTATGTGGGAAAATGTAAAGTGTTGATGAGGGTAGTATTCCCGTCAATAGGAAAACCATTAGTATTTCATAAGGTACGGCTGATAATAGCATTATTCCATTAACACAGTCAGTATTCAAAGCGTATATTAACCCTTTAACCCGCTATACGCACATTTTAACATCATGTATCGATGCCGTAATATACGACTTTAAAACATAAATGTACGAACAAGTTTAGCCCAAGATCTGCATTTACGTACTGTTCGCTGTCACTGTGTATAAAAACAACTTTATTGATATGTAAGAAATTAGCAATTTCCCATTTGGCCACAATGTTTTCAAAAGTCCTCTGCTGTTATTGCGTCAAAATGCGTCTGCAGGTGGGAAAGGGTTAAGGTGTTCAAATCCAAATCGATGTTTTGTTAATTTACATAAGCATGTATAAATATATTGCATAAACATGCATACCATTGATCTCTATGAGAAAACAAATCATATGGCATTTGCGAACAGATCAACCTGCCCTTCCTAGCAGCCTGATCTGGAGCCTTATTATTCAA
The DNA here is from genome assembly GCA_031761405.1 of Serripes groenlandicus. Classification (NCBI taxonomy): domain Eukaryota; kingdom Metazoa; phylum Mollusca; class Bivalvia; order Cardiida; family Cardiidae; genus Serripes; species Serripes groenlandicus. The sequence goes on along the minus strand of JASEVX010001197.1, from coordinate 12,170 downwards.
TAAAAGGTCATAGGAGCCCCTGACATGCTTCAAGCAAACAGTTTACATTTGGATTATACAGGATTGATGTAGGCTACATTCAGATCTTCATCTGGATTGTTCATAGATAACCTATTCAGTATTCCTGGAGCTCAATTCTGATAGTATATCATAGTCCAGCGGATTTGCGCCGAACTTTTGCCAACTTGTGGAATCTGGGAGATAGAAGCATCATACTTTGTCCAACAATTGTGGCCAAATTTGCCTTTTACACATACAGGGAAAGGTTACGAACTTGGGCGACCAATTTAGTGCCCATATAGTTGTATATGCCATCAATTCTCGAGGGAAATTAAAGAAGAACGAAAACAATTATCCCTATCATGAAAACAATCGTAAAGCGAAGGGGAGGATGCATACATTTCAGTAGATACACTGCAGAGTATCGGTCAACTCTACAGGGAACCAAACGATAACCAGTCTTCCAGGACAACGCGGTAGTAATTATTCTTTATTAATTTGATCTGACTTTTGGCCAATTAAATATAGAGTGAAAATGGTTTTCTTACTTCTGCTAATCTTAGTCAACAGGCTAAATGTCTTTTCTTGTTCTTGTTTTGAATAGTTCATTCACTGTTCTCGAAGTGTTAGCCCAAAACAGCCAAACAAAATGCCGGATATTGTTTTCGCTGTTTCCAGGCTTACAAATCCACGGTGATAATGTTAACCAAACTACATTTTACATTGATCTCAACCTCCTGGGCATGCCGTTGCACAAAATAGTCCTGCACTATATACAATTAGATGCATAGAAAGAATTATACATCTCTGACTCCCCATCTCAATGAAACAGTGCAGGAGAAGTGCTACTTCAAAATTTAAAAGGGACTAATTATGTTGTGGTGTTAACCCTTTCAGCGCCGAATTGTTTAAAGTAGACTCTTCCATGTTCAAACTCGGACGACTTTATTTTCATGTTATAGGATTTTTGGAATATCTTTATAACTCACAGCCAAACAATGCAGATTTCAGGTGAGACAGCTCGTTACGAGCTGACTCACCTGAATCTGTATTGTTTGCAAAAAGCTCAATATTGCCTTTGGCGCTGAAAGATTTAAACCTTAACGTGGAAATGTTGAAGGACTAGGTAAACAGAAAGTACAATCGTCGGACTTAAATGGTGTGATCGAACTATATGATCTCATATTCTTAAGTCAAACATGGATTAAACACAATCTCGAAAAATCAAGACAAATGGTTATTCATTCATATCTCTATTTCCTCCAAATTTCATTTAGTTTTTTAAGAATATTTATAAATAAGGAAAATTAATCATTATATATAAATATTCAAAAGAAGAGAAAGAAGAAAGAAAGAAATATGGCAATCAATTGAAAATATGGCAATCTAAACCTCTGGCAGTTGGCCTTCTATTATATAGCAAGACGCTCATCAGAGCTAATTTCTATAGTTGGCGAATGTTACAGACACTCGTCGAAATGCAGACTGGAGGAATGTTTTAGTCTTATTACATTATAGGATATTTTAAAATTACTTCAAATATGACATTCTACAGAAGATCAAAATAACTGAACACCATTTCGGGTTCAGAAGGATGTCTTGATAGTTGTAAAGTGTATGTGATGTCAATTAAAGTGTATCTGTGAACTATTGTTTTTAAATTACTTTTTCCAGCCTAGTTCAAATACTCCTATATAAAACAGCCAAATAGTCCTTGTCTCAAAAACAAAATGCGGTAACCTGTTGAGATATCTGCCGGAAAATTTATTTAATTTGGCGTCACTTACAGAATAGAAACACCTCAAAAGAAATGTGCTGTTGAAATATAGGAATTGCAGAATTGAAATGAAAAGAAATATTTCTGTCAACAAACGTATTCATGGAAGTACATGTCTGTGAATCCAGTGGAAGCAGCATTTCGATTCCGACTTAAACATTTGTTTTACAGATAGTCAGAGCCCAGTCATAAAATATATATCAAAACAGAATCAAATTATTGAAATAATAGTAAACAATGGTTGATATTTTATAAAGACATAACTTATACGGCACAAACGTTTTTAGTCAAGAAAATGCCTTCGAATAGTCAATATATCTACAAAACGCTTCCAGTGGAACCAAATTGGCTGAGTGGTAAAAATGTCATCTATAAACTATACATGTAAGAAAGTGGATGTGGTATATTGGTGTCGACGTTCTGCTGATACATCGTAGACCTGTATTCGAATCCAGGACAAGGCGGGTTTTTTTTTCTTAGAAATAAATTTCATCATTAGTGTTCTGCAAATATTACTAATAGTGACACTAAAGTGAGTAATGAATAGTTCGAAACTATTGTGGCAGTAAATGTTGGAAAACTGTCAATTGAAAGTCATGAAAATTGACAAAATGTACAACATTTGGCTAACTGTGTATATCTACCCAGTAAAAATGAAGCATAAAAGATTATTATTTAGATGTTTATTGTACTGGAAAGTGAAATTATTACTTTAATTTTATCCCAACGTACCTCTAAAACAGTTGAAGTAGCTAATACCAAGGCACTTTTCTTTTCAATTTTATTCTTTTTTAAGTTAGACACAACAGCACAATATTATTGTCCCTTTAAATAAAATGAATGTGTTAATTTAAAACTATAATCTAATATATTACAAAAAAGACAAGACAATGATGCCACCAATTTATTTCAATTAAAATATCCGGAAAATGTAGAAATAGATGGGTTTTCTTTGCTTTGATGTTAGAATTGGACTTTCAATATAGTTAGTATTGGTATACAGCGGCCTTCTTTTGATTTTTATATGTCCTGCATTAAAGAGTGTGTAAAATATTCCACAACCTTTTGGCAAACAAATGTATTTGCGATAGACCCCCATTCTGTAAATACAATATGGTGCTTTGACACGATGCATCAACGTGCATCTGCATATTGGAATAGTTCGAACGCACGTTAATGTCAGACTTTGGTTTGAGTTGAAAGGTGTTTTACGCCATTTTAAACTATACTTCAGTTACAGGTATATCGTGGAAATTTCTTGGTTCTTAAGAAAAACTACCGTTCTCCTTTATCTTGGCACCGATCACTCAGTCGGAATGCTAGTCTCACAACACTGAGAGCATAAGACCGACGCCATTGCTACCAATGTAAAAGTATGATCTGGCCATGCAGGTCGCTCGTGCCCAAAGGCAATTAAAAGCTTTTGGAAACACTGTCTCTCTTGAAATAGGCATTGTTTGCCACTTAGAAATTACATTTTACCAAATGTCCTGTTGGACAATTATTGGTCCAATTATCAACATGGAAGAGGCGACTTTGTGAAATTCGGCAGTGAAAGAGTTAAACCTCTACACCAAGGAGACAGATGGCGTAAGACAGACACGTGTTTAATCATAAAGATTACAGCCAGTCATTTTTGCAAGCTGACTTTGAACCGTGAAAAGGTTATTCAAACTGTCCTTTTTAACATTTAAGTTATGTCAAATCAATACACACTCGCTAACCAGTGCTTGACACAATATACTTTTGAAGCAACAACCAGCTGCTTTGCCAAGTTGGTCAAAGTCACAAGATGGAGGAAGAATTGATGTGTTCTGTGCTTAATGGGCATATCTAATGGTAAAATGTTACTCAATACATTTCAGTGTATTTTCATGAAAACTTTCTTCTGCAGATGTATTTGGTGTCTTTTCAATACATGACTGGTTGAATCGATGGCGCCACCGGAAACAAACTACATACCTATAAGCCAGTGCGTGCATGGGGAAACGTACAAGTTGACAGTCCTTTACAGTGAAGGTTCGGGTCGTCTTGTTCACCTGATCGTTTTTATCAAAGAACCTACACAACTTTCTGTTAAGCTTTTGTATTGAATTATATGTATGTGAACAGAGTGGATATTGATCAGACTTTTCACAAAGGCAAACTTGTACATTTCTCATGCACTGGTACGTATTGATTAGAATCGTTAGAATAATTCTGCTTTGTTACTATTGGAAACCGTGTTTTAACCCTGTCCCTCATACAACAATTCTGCAGCAGACTACTTTAAACATATTTTGTCAAAAAATAGAAAATCTCTATAAATGAATGGATAACCTATGACTATAATTGGAAATTATTGTGCCAAAAGGAGAAGTTGCTCGTCTTGAGCAATTTCTTCTTTTGTCACTATGTTTTCTTTTCAAAAATCCGTCTGCTACAGAGGCGTCAGAAAGCGTCTATATGAGGGAAATTAAAAAACAAATCTCTTTCCATCATTGCTTTGATTGATGTATGTTCGTAAATTTGGTTTGCTCATGATTAATTAAAGGCAATAAGTCTCATAAAACAGATGGGTTATTTTTTCCACAAACACATTAAGGCAGATGCGACATGAATAATGATGTGTTTCGGATGCAATTATGTCGCGGGTTAATTGAAATATATGAGTGTATGTAACAATGCACTTATGGCGACGGATAATAAATATGCATGCATGTATGTGAAACGCACTTATACTAAATTAAACGTGCCATAGGAACATCCGTTAGATTACATGCGAAACAAGCTGGGACATTCATTCTCCAACAGTCTTCGACACGTCTCGGATGCGGAAGGTCGTGGATTCGATCCCCTTCCAGGTCATACCAAAGACTTTAAAAATGATAGTAATGGCTGCCCTCCTTGGCGCTCAAGGTTGCTGGGCTAGCATTACGACTGACTGACTGGTGTCAGGAGAAATGAACCAGTAGTACTGGTGACTTACTCAGGAAATGCCGTGATATGACTGAACAATTGTTTAACCCTTTCCCTCATATAGACGCTTTCTGACGCCTCTGCAGCAGGCGGCTTTTTGAAAACATAGTGACAAAAGAAGAAATTGCACAGAACGTGCAATTTCTCCTTTTGCCACAATGTTTTCCACTTTTCGTCATAGGTTATCCATTCAGTAATGGAGATTTTCTATGTTTTGACAAAATATGTTCAAAGTCGTCTGCTGATAACTTACCCAGGAAACGTCACGTGATATAACTGAAACATTGTTGAAAGCGACGTAAAACACCAAACAAATCAACCAAACCGTCTTCACATGCTCACATCCGGGTCTTCCCTGTTCATGAAGGCAACAGGATCCCGTTTCCATATTACTCAAACACTGAAAAATCCGTAATTTTAATAATGGATCCCCAGTTCGATGTTATATTGTTACCACGTCTTTGCCTGGTTCTTTTAAAGATATCCCCAAAGGAAATAAGAATTTAAATAACATAAAGGTTTTACAACTTTAAAGACAGAAATACATTTTAAAAATGTATTTGAACGTTATAATATGAGCCTTTCCGCGAGAAAAGCAACATTGTTGACAGGCACTTTTCGCCCCCTGTGGGTTTTCTGATTCAGGAAACATTACTCTATACCTCTATCCCCCTGAGACGGAATGTGGCGGCCCGGATCAGCATGTGCGGACTGCGCAGGCTGATCTGGGTCGATACATTACGCAGAGGCCGTAATGTTGGTTTTCTCGCGGGACGGCTTATGTGCTGTTGAATGTCTCCATGCATTATTTAGAAGAACGTTTCTTTACACATCCCTTACTTCTCCTATTCAACACACTACATGTATATATCCCAAATGCAATTAATATGCAGCAGACAGAGATTAAGTTTGATTGTTTAATGGAGTTGAAAACATTATGGCAATAGGAGAAATTGCTTATTGTCAGCGATTTCTCCTTGTGCCACTATTTTTGCGTGGTATTCCATTTGCCACCAAATGCCGTTGTAATTTTATAAAAGCATTGTTTAACTTTAATATTCCAGTTTAAAAGAAGACAGAGATTAAGTTTGATTGTTTAATGGAGTTGAAAACATTATGGCAATAGGAGAAATTGCTTATTGTCAGCGATTTCTCCTTGTGCCACTATTTTTGCGTGGTATTCCATTTGCCACCAAATGCCGTTGTAATTTTATAAAAGCATTGTTTAACTTTAATATTCCAGTTTAAAAAAAAAAAAAAATCGAAAATTCGAAATAAAACACGTGTTCATGTATCTTGTGTGGAACTGAAAAACAAATCTATAGTGAAAGCGAACACCATCAATTAGTGTTTAATCCTTTCCCACTTATAGCAGACGACTTTGTAAACATGTTGGCAAAATATTGAAAAATCTCCATAATAGTGGTTTTAATATTGAATAGAGTTGAAACATTGTGGCATAAGGAGAAATTGCTCATTATGTGCAATTTCACCTTTTGTTACAATGTTTTCCAAATTCGTCTGATGCAGAGGCGTCAGAAAGCGTATGTATGTATGTATGTATGTATGTATACATACGTATGTATGTATGTATGTATGTATGTATGTATGTATGTATGTATGTATGTATGTATGTATGTATGTATGTATGTATGTATGTATGTATGTATGTATGTATGTATGTATTATGTATGTATGTATGTATGTATGTATGTATGTATGTATGTATGTATAGACCAACAGTCGATATTGTAAGCAGCCAATGTAGTCGAACTGAAATTATTATGTTGAAAACAGAGTTACAAATCAACTAATCATTTGGCTGAGAATTGTTATAATCTAATTCAAGTTAAAATCCCCATTTACCTCTTTAAAGTTTAAAAAAAAAAGAAGGTTTTATTGAATGCATACCAAATGTACACGAATCGACAGACATCAGTTTCAGAGTCAACAAACTACACAACTAATAACACGTTTTTCGGAGTTTCTACGTGCCTAATAACACAGGCAGCTCCGCCGAAACAGAAATTTCTAAACGGAGTTATTTTTACTCCAAACAGATGATGTGATCAAAGCACTGAAAGTACTAGTGAGAAGGCTGTGTTGGTATTTGTAAATTAAGGTCAAAGCCATCAGTATCAGCCTGGCCAGAGCCATCAGTATCAGCCTGGCAAGAGCCTTCAGTATCAGCCTGGCAAGAGCCTTCAGTATCAGCCTGGCAAGAGCCTTCAGTATCATCAATACCTTCAATATAAGTCGGGCGAAAACCTTTAGTATCAGCCTGGCTAGAGCCTTCAGGAGCAGTATTAGTCTATACAGAGCCTTCAGTATAAGCATTGCCAGAGTCTTCAGTATCAACACATCTGACATATACTTTAGGTCGAGGAGCTGTTTTAAGTTTTAACTATACACATGTAAGGAAAACAAGCCCTGATTCATGGCGGCAATGTTTTTCAATTGATCGGTTCAAGATTTGAACAATCTTGGTAGGGAGTCACTCGAGTAACATTTTTTTCAAATCGGCCCTGTATGTTCGGACAAGAAGATTTATTCTGGCAATTTCACCCTTTTTAAATCCGCAGCAACGAAAGTTCTGCATGGAGTTCAATATATCATCATTGAAAGATGACCACGTAAAGAACATTCATATAAAAGTTAGTTATATGAATATGTAAAGGGACTGACGGACAGACGGGCAGACGACGACGATGCGAGACGGTGAGTGATCACGATAGCTCAACCCGCTCTTCGTGCTCAGGTGATCTGAAATATAACAATATGGAGATCTCTTTATACGATATTATCCAAATCGATGCATTAAAGTAAGAAGGTTGTGATGATTTCTTAATGTATAGGTGTGCACCATAATTCTTGTAAAGGAAAAGTAAACAAGATATGGCCCTATATGGCTCACTTAAGACATACTTATGGTCAAAGATGACTGAAATTCAACCGTAAGCACAAACATTCTGTTTGATCTTGACAAGACAAACAATCACTAAGACTAATTTACATGATTATTTGCTATGAAATGTGACTTCTATAGTATCAATAAGGTTTTCCTTAGAACTGATCTGTTGATCTTGTTTTTAATATCAGGTGATCCACACAAATACTCTGATCAAATTTCATGACGATTGGGAATTACATGTGACTCCAGACCGTTTACAAAGTTTTCATTTGATTTGTTCCAGTGGCCTCTTGTGTACATACACTTGCAACCGTCTGTCTGAATTTACGAATACCAACACGCACCATCGTCCAGACAGTTCTTTCAGCGGTTTGGTTAATCGTAGAGATCGTAGAGAGCAGTTATTACATGTCAATATAAGACATAGACATAGCGTCTCTCTACGTAACAGAGATATCTTGTTAACATTTTTCAAGAAATATATATGTACGTAAGAGAGATATCTCTCTCAGTTTAAGACATATATCTCTCAAAAGGAGCGTGTATTCTCCAATTAAGATATATCTCCCTAAGATATCTATTTAAGATTGAGAGAGATATCTCTCTAACTTAGACAGATATTTTTGTAAGAAAGACAGATATTTATTCAAGCTAGAGGGATATCTGTTTAAGCTAGAGATATATCTCTTAATTAGAGATATGTATCTGTAAAATATAGAGATATATCTGTAAGAAAGAGATATATCTTTCTAATTAAGATATATCTTCTTAAAAGCAATTAAAAGCAATATATCTCTCTAATTAAAAGAGATATCTCTCAACGTTACAGAGATATCTCTCCACGTTAGAGACATACCTTTCTAACAAATAAATAGTAAAACAGCTTGCCATAAATGACGCTTGTCGCATTGATCAAACGCCGAAAACAACGTTGGCCGAGATGGGATTCGAACTCACAACCCCTGGATTGACAACCCCCCTTCTGATCCGACTGAACTACCGGGGCTCGGCATATCCGCCATTGGACCTCGGCAATGAAAACAATATATTCGGAAATTCACGACAACCGAGAATATAGATCATCTCACACTTTCCAACAATTTGGGATATTATTTCGATTTCGATTCTTTAACCCTTTCCCTCGTGTAGACGCTTTCTGACGCCTCTGCAGCAGACGGCTTTTTGAAAACATTGTGACAAAAGAAGAAATTGCTCAAAACGAACAATTTCTCCTTTTGCCACACTGTTTTCCACTTTTAGTCATAGGCTATCCATTCAATTATAGAGATTTTCTACTTTTTGATAAAATATATTCAAAGTCGTCTGCAGCAGAATTGTCGTATGAAGGAAAGGGTTAAACCTTTCACACATATAACGATCCATCATCAGCATACGACGTCTGGTTATGAAGATTGCGTAGTCATATAGGCAAAATATGGGAAATCTTTATAAACGACAGTATAACTGGACAATGCTCTGCTAAAACCATCATTTGCCCTGCCTTAGTTAGCTTGCTTAAGTTTCAAAATGGCAAACGAACTACAGAAGTTTCTTGAATGATGAACAGTGCAGTGGCATATTAGTCGGCGCAGATGCGCTGACTGATCTAGAGTTACTCTGGTCGCAAATGCCTTGCGGTTGGTTTTCTCAGATCACCGCTCAATTGAGCCGAATTACGAGAAAACCAAAATTGTGGACTAATTGCGTAATACCTACCCCCTTCACATACACGGATTTTTCTTACGAGTCCTTACGGATCGCACAAATTCACGGATCCTTACGATTTGGCCACTTTTACGACCGATTGGAGAGTTGTTACGAGTTATTACGAGCAATTTACGGTTTAATACGGATTATTACGTGATAATACGATGTTCCACGATTTGTTACGAGTTGTCACGGATAACTACGAGCAACTTACGGGCATTTTACGAGCTTTTTACGGATTGTTACGAGTTATATTACGGAATGTTACTATTCATCGAAGCTTTCACGTGTAAGTTACGACCTGTTTACGTGTTGTTACGAATAGTTATGAGTTAGTTACGAGTTTTTACGAATCCTTACGATTTTTTGCCAAAAGATATATAAATCCTGCAAATACCAATGTATCATCAATCCATAACTGACATCCAGAGAGACAACTTGGAATATGAGAGAAACAGATTGCAGTTATATCAACAATTTCGACAATTGCTCCTTCAACTTGGCAAGAGGGAAGAGGACGAGGCCCAGCAGCTACCAGATATTCCTCGACCGAGGCGGCGGAGGCGTCCAGCTCTCATAAAGTATCGACCCGGATCAGCCTAAGCATGCCGCGTAAACTGACATAGACAGACCGTTTTCGCCTCCTGTGGATTTTCTGTTTCAGGAATTATTACTCTACTCATCTATTTCCAGGACGAAATGTGTCGATCCGGATAGGCCTGCGCGGACTGATCCGGGTCGATACATTACGCAGAGGCCATAATGTTGGTTTTCTTGAGGAACGGCTCAATTATTGAATAGATATTGGATGCGATAGAGCATAATGGCATAATGCATTTAGTATTTTATGCATTCTTAACAAACAGACAATACATTTATCACCATGTGTAGGAAGCCGTTGACAGTCTTGCCTTCATTATTTGTGACATTCATAAGTATATTAATTATTAAAGGTGCTGCTGAACTTCATAATTGATAGCATAGCCAACGTTTTAAAACTGTTTTAAGGTTGTCTTTAAATATAAGAATTATAATAATGGGATACAATTATTAAAGTAATAATTTAACTTACCAGTGCTAATAAACATCTATATATTGATCGTGTATGCTTGATATTTACTGGGTAGACATACCCGGTAAGTCAAATTTTTGTACATTTTCATGACTTTCAATTGACTGATTTTCAAAATTTTACTGCCAAAATAGTTTTGAACTATTCATTTCTTACTTTGTTGTCACTATTAGCAATATCTGCAGAAGTTTCAACATTCAGATTTTTGATCTACATCTGGAGTTCAGCACCTTAACCCTTTCCCTCATATAGACGCTTATGACGCCTCTGCTGCACACGGCTTTTTGAAACATAGTGACAAAAGAAGAAATTGCTCAAAACGAGCAATTTCTCCTTTGACACAATGTTTTCCACTTTTATGTCATAGGTTATCCATTCAATTGAAGAGGATTTTCTATTTTTTGATAGAATATGTTCAAAGTCGTCTGCTGCCGAATTGTCGTATGAGGAAAGGGTTAAAGTATGATGAAATAAGGCTTGATGTTATTGACTCATATCTCGCGCAATTCCTGCAAACGTTATCAATCATCTGAAGCTACTTTTGGCATGTTTTATTGTGTGTATAGACTAGTATATACTTATTTTTAAAACCAAGTAAGTAGCGAACAATTGAGACCGAGATAAGGCTGCACGAAAGTACAGACTGATTTTGTAAACATCGTTCGCAAATGTAATTTAGAAAGCTTGAAAACATAATAATAAACTATTGTGGAAGTATAGTGCAGGGTTTAAGTGTGTATATATATGAGCCGTTCCACAAGAAAACCAACATATGGACTCTGCGTAATGTATCGACCTAGATCAGTCTGCACAGTCCGCGCAGACTAATCCGGGCCGAAACATTCTGTCTCAGGGGGGTAGAGAGATATAGATTATTTTTCCCTGAAACAGAAAATTCACAGAAGGCGAAAAGTGTCTGCCCGGATTAGCCTGCGCGGCATGCTTATGCTGATCCAGGCCGATACTATACGCAGATACCACAATGTTTCTCGTGGCACGGATCAGCCTAAGCATGCCGAGCAGGCTAAACCAGACAGACAGACACCTTTCGCATCCTGCGGAATTTCTGTTTCAGGAAGCATTACTCGTTGCCGCTATTCCCCTTGAGACGGAATCTGTCGGCGTGGAATTAGCATAATGGTTGGTATTCTCGAGGAACGGCCTCACATACATTCTTATGTGGGTGTTCTAATGTTTGGCTATTGACGCCATAATATGAAACATGATTTTAACACTTGATAATTTCAACATATTGACTCTTAATCCTTTTTCCTACAGGAGAAACGGTTCATTATGAACAATGTCCCCTTTTGCGACAATATGTTCAACTCTTTTTAAAATGAATACTTTCGTTTGTAGAGCTTATCCATGTTATTGCCAAGTTGTTTTCAAAGTCGTCTGCTGCAGATTTGTTGAAGGATGGAAAGGGTTGAGGGTAAAACAATGTAAAAGTTAGCACATGATAATGTTACATATTGCATACGATCTGGGAAATTACGATCTCATATAAACTCTTTCTGACGCCTCTGCAGCAGAGGGCTTTTTGAAACAAAGTGACAAAGAAGACATTGCACAACACGAGCAATTTCTCCTTTTGACACAATGTTTCCCACTTTTTTAGGTTATCCGTTCAATTATAGATATTTTCTATTTTTTGACAAATATGTTCAAAGTCGTCTGCTGCTGAATTGTCGTATGAGGGAAATGGTTAAACGTAGCACGTAAAAAATAAAGATGCAATAACC
>JASEVX010001196.1:0-20218 GCA_031761405.1 Serripes groenlandicus | reverse complement strand
TGTAAAGCATTTTACTTGGAAGTTTGTTGACGGCGCTAACCAGTTTTTCCGGAAATGGACCGTGAATCCTCATTTATATGCTGAAGTGGTGTTATACGGCTACGCAAGCGAAACAAAAAAGGATCTTTGTTTTACACAACTTATTTATATTTGGTTATATGCACTTTGGCATCGGCCACGTAAATGGTAATTGTTTCGAGAACATTTTGTCCCTCTCGTTGTTAATCCGGGACAACAGACTATTTGGATGGAGGATCTTGATGTACGCTGGTCGAAACTGCCTTTCTTAAAGGACAGCAAAACTTTTATACTTATAAATCGAGGTTCATACTACAGAGGTCCAGAGATAAGCAGGGGTATACATCTCTTTTTCCCACAATATCTCTTATTATCAAATCAAACCCGGTATAGCTAGATACTGAAAACAACTTGGATGGGGTGCATGGAAATACCGAATTACACCTAAATACCGAATAACACTTTGAATTTCCACTATAACAAGCTTATTAGCTAAAAAGGAGTGAATTAAGTATTATAAACTGCCGTATAACCAATGGTTGACTTATGTTTAGTGTACTTACTTCTTGTTAACAATTGTTTTAAAAATGAACTTATGTAGCCATTTCTTAGATCCGATTTACCGAATTTCACTTGCATGGAGGAGACCCGTAAAATTAACACGGTCGTAAAAAATACAATCTCATTTACCGAATTTCACTTACATGGAGAAATATACTGACCGAATTTCACTGCATGTAGGTAAAAGTAACGTTCATGACGGCACAAAAATTGTCTGCAGCATAAGTAGATTAATATATCTATAGGTGCTACCTATTTACGAAAAAAACGCAAGATAATTATAAACAAAAATTTAAGAGCATACTTTGGCCATAAATAAGGATTTATAAGTAATTGACTAGACAATAATAATGTTAATGGCATGTGTCTTGCATTATCAAAACATATTTGCAATTCTTATTGCTGTCGTCTATTATTACGAACAGAAAATAATAAAGTAAAGACTTTCAGAAAATCAAGGAATACATTTATAATGAACGCGGTTAAAACATGAGGGCCAACAGGGGTGGCAAAATCCATTGTCCGTATTGCCCAGCTTGTCCCAGAGCCTGTGCGGTCAAGTGACATTTTGTAGGGATTTACTATATATAACAATCATACGGACAAGTGCAAAATAGCATTTTGAAAAAACGGACAAGTAAGTCAAAATCATATTTCGCCAGCCCTGGCCAAGATGATCCTTAATCGATCACCTGCATTATGGTAAAGAAGCAAATAGATCAGCCCTTTTCTGATGCCACCTGGCGACTGCCTTTTTCAAGCAGTCAATATGACAAATTATGTAAGGGGTCACATTTCTGCTAAACCCTTTCCCTATTAGAGACGGTTTCAGAGACCTATGATTTAGGAAAAGATTGTCGCAACAAGAACAATTGCTCCTTATGAGAAAGTTATCCTTTTGCCACAATGTTTGATAAATAATTACACTTTGAATGATTGAGTCAATAGCTCATGTATAGGAATTAGGGGTCTTTCATGTTGATACCACTTTTATGCGGGAAACGACGTCACTCCATTGACGTTACGCCAAGATGAAGTGTAACAGAAATGACGTCACGTCCTTCTTTGGCTACGATACAGTCAAAATTTAGTTTCGGGCGTAGAAGGCTAATGCTGTCGGTTTTTTGACGAACGGGAAAACATATTTCTTAGATAAATTTCCATTTATTTTTAACTTTTCGTACAAATGTTAATTCCAGCACTTTAATGATCTTAAATATCGATTTTAAAAAAATTGATTAAAAAGACGACAATAGTTTTTAATCCGTGTTTTTCTGCTCATTTTATACATACCCAAAATACCGATTTTAAAAAAAAATGATTAAAAAGTCGACAATAATTTTCAATCTGTGTTTTACGTCTGCTTTTTATACATATCCAAAATGGCGGCCCCCATGAATTTTTTTCAGTTTCATTTCAGTAAGCTTCATGGGTTATTGAAAAAAAAAAAAAAAAAAAAAATTCACGCCCGTTAACTATAAGCGAAAAAACCCATTATGGAGGAGACCCGTAAAATTAACACGGTCGTAAAAAATACGACCTCATTTACCGAATTTCACTTGCATGGAGAGAGACCCCCGTAAAATTAACACGGTCGTAAAAAATACAATATCATTTACCGAATTTCACTCGCATGGAGAGAGACCCGTAAAATTAACACGGTCGTAAAATATACAACACTATCTACTGAATTTCACTTGCATGGAGGAGACCCGTAAAATTAACACGGTCGTAAAATATACTGACCGAATTTCACTTCATGTAGGTAAAAGTAACGTGCATGACGGCACAAAAATTGTCTGCAGCATAAGTAGATTATTAGTCCCCTACCGGCGTGCCGAAGGGGACTCTTAGGTTTGCACTCCGTCCGTCAGTCCGTCAGTCAGTCCATCTGTCAGTCAGTCCGGCAAATTTTTGTCCGGAGCATATCTCCAAAACTGTACTAGCTATGGCTATGAAATTCCATATGTGGATACATCTCATCAATGCGGAGTGCAGTGCATATGAACCATAACTCTTGCTTCCCTAATTTTTGAGTTATTTCCCTTTCTTTATTTTCATACTTGATTTTTGTCCGGAGCATATCTCCAAAACTGTACTAGCTATGGTTATGAAATTTCACACATGGATGCATCTCATCAAGGGGGAGTGCAGTGGACATGAACCATAACTCTTGCTTGCCTAATTTTTGAGTTATTTCCCTTTCTTTATTTTCATACTTGATTTTTGTCCGGAGCATATCTCCATAACTATACTAGCTATGGCTATGAAATTTCACACATGAATACATCGTATCAAGGGTGAGTGCAGTGGACATGAACCATAACTCTTGCTTGCCTAATTTTTGAGTTATTTCCCTTTCTTTATTTTCATACTTGATTTTTGTCCGGAGCATATCTCCATAACTATACTAGCTATGGCTATGAAATTTCACACATGAATACATCGTATCAAGGGGAAGTGCAGTGCACATGAACCATAACTCTTGCTTCCCTAATTTTTGAATTATTTCCCTTTCTTTATTTTCATACTTTATTGTCTTGATATACCTAAACATTGGGTTGCTATGACAACAGAAACAGACTCAAAAGTGCAAACCGGTAGGGGACTATGGTATTGCTTGCAATCCTCCAGTTACTTGTTATGATATGATTTTTACAGGGGCAGTTTTGAACAGAAAATGTCTTACAATAATAGTATAGAATATTTATTTTGTTATAAATTACAAGAATATACAAGCATGAGAAAATGTATCAGTATTAAATATAGGTTAAACATGTTATAAATGTATGTATAAATCACAGTATGCGAAGTAAAAGCTTTTGATGCATAAGACAACATTAACAATGAATAAACACATCATGATGTAAAATGATTTGTATAATATAGATGTAAAGTATGAATATTTCAATAAATACAGGCATATTAAATTATTGGTCAAGTTGAATCAAAATTTGTAAATAATATTTTTAGCCCAAAAAACCTGAAATGAAATCAAAAAATATGTTCACACAATGTTAATGTAAAATCTATCACCAATTACTATTACTTGCATATTTATAATTATTCAGATCAAGTTACCACCACATGCGAACACATGGCACTCAACGAGAGTCTCGCGGCGTACTTGATCCGAAAAATTACATGTTTACTCCATTTTCTGTCGTTTTAATGTAGTTGTCTTAGCGTTGATTTTCCGTGTTTATAATTATTCAGATCAAGTTACCACCACATGTGAACACATGGCACTCAACGAGAGTCTCGCGGCGTACTTGATTCGAAAAATTACATGTTTACTCCATTTTCTGTCGTTTTAATGTAGTTGTCTTAGCGTTGATTTTCCGTATTTATAATTATTCAGATCAAGTTACCACCACATGGCACTCAACGAGAGTCTCGCGGCGTACTTGATCCGAAAAAATTACATGTTTACTCCATTTTCTGTCGTTTTAATGTAGTTGTCTTAGCGTTGATTTTCCGTTTTCGTTGGTCCGGTTTTTTACTGTGTGTTCTAGGTGCGACTACAGTTGTGTGTCCGTCTGTCGATGTAATAAAACCGGGGGCAACTGAATTATACAGTCGAAACCGTTTATATAACCTTTGTCTCTGTGAGTCCGCACAGAATCATTTCGGATGTCGTTACCGCCAATGTTTAACACAACAACATCGGGGTTGAAACAAAGCAGCTGATGAAGGAGATTCTGGTCGTAGTTCATCACGGTCATACCACCTCTTCCAAAGAAACGTACATCTCCAGGTACCTGTAAAAAGAAGAAAAATATACATTCAAAACATATTATCTCGGACATCTTTCAACGGTGATATTTCGATTCATGCAAATTTATCGTACAATAAAACATTACTTTTTCATTGAGCTAATATATGTGATCAAACATTTACCTCAATATTATAATTACAATATTTCCCGAGTCGGGAAATGTAACTGTCACCATATAGTGCTATTTTCATTGCCATTTTGGTTTGAATGCCATCAATTGTACAGGGGTTCCATTTATATTGCATATTTAAGTTACTCTAGATGTCAATTGATTTTTGTTCACAATTATCTCCATTAACATTTGTCAAGTGTTAATTGAACACACAAAGGATGTGCTCAAACAACTCTAACTCTAAAATGATGTTATTAGTTTTATTAATCAACCAATTAAGTACTGATTCTGTCTTAAATATATAGATAGATATTCTTTTTGTGTAATGTAAACTTTACATAGTTTCTGGTTGCATACACAGAACACAAACATACATCCATATTTAAAACTTATATGCTTCATGAAAAAAATAAATAATACAGATGCTTCTCGGATATATTTAGCCAAATTCATCAATGTTTTCTTGCTATCACTGATAACATCATGTAAAGTGAAATTCGGTCATTCTTAGTGTACT
The DNA here is from genome assembly GCA_031761405.1 of Serripes groenlandicus. Classification (NCBI taxonomy): domain Eukaryota; kingdom Metazoa; phylum Mollusca; class Bivalvia; order Cardiida; family Cardiidae; genus Serripes; species Serripes groenlandicus. Next base: position 15,232 of record JASEVX010001196.1, on the reverse strand, counting down.
AGGTAACTAGAAGATACGTTATTTCTCTAGTATGGTGTAATTCGGTGCGTAAAATCAACGAGCCTATTGGTTCCGCGTGTATCATACTTACAGCGCTCATCAGGATCTAGGAAAGTGCAATTCGGTCTAGTTTCAAATGCCAAGCGCGATCCATATATTTTGAAATTCCTTAATTTCAAATGCGTGTACAATTTGTTGTTGAAAAAACATCATCTGAATGATTGGAAATTGTTTGTTAAACATGGGATGTCACACACAATTGTAATTATAATTAATATAATAGCGCTCCACAGAATGAAATTCGGTGATTGTGATAACAAAATAAATATTCTATACTATTAAGACAATTTCTGTTCAAAACCGCCCCAGTAGAAATCACATAATAAGCTACTGATGCTGCAGACAAATTTTGTGCCGTCATGCACGTTACTTTTACCTACATGAAGTGAAATTCGGTCAGTATATTTTACGACCGTGTTAATTTTACGGGTCTCCTCCATGCAAGTGAAATTCGGTAAATAGTGTTGTATATTTTACGACCGTGTTAATTTTACGGGTCTCTGTCCATGCAAGTGAAATTCGGTAAATGAGATTGTATTTTTTACGGCCGTGTTAATTTTACGGATCTCTCTCCATGCAAGTGAAATTCGGTAAATGAGGTTGTAATTTTTACGACCATGTTAATTTAACGGGTCTCCTCAATGCAAGTGAAATTCGGTAAATGAGATATAAGAAATGGTTACATAAGTTCATTAAACAATTGTACAAGGCCGTTTATTGATTATTTTTTGGCTAATAACCTTGTTAAAGTTATAAAAAAGTAATTCCATTCGAAGTGAAATTCGGTAAATGAGATATAAGAAATGGCTACATAAGTTCATTAAACAATTGTACAAGGCCGTTTATTAATTTTTTTTTTGGCTAATAACATTGTTAAAGTAATAAAAAAGTAATTCCATTCAAAGTGAAATTCGGTAAATGAGGTTGTATTTTTTACGACCGTGTTAATTTTACGGGTCTCCTCCATGCAAGTGAAATTCGGTAAATCGGATCTAAGAAATGGCTACATAAGTACATTAAACAATTGTTAACAAGAAGTAGGTACACTAAACATAAGTCAACCATTGGTTATACGGCAGTTTATAATACTTAATTCACTCCTTATTAGCTAATAAGCTTGTTATAGTGGAAATTCAAAGTGAAATTCGGTGTAATTCGGTATTTAGGTGAAATTCGGTATTTCCATGCACCGACTTGGATGTCACGAAAACAACTTTATATATGACTATAAAGTCCATATAACCATAATTTTTCATATTTATTAAAGTAATAGCACATTCAAGAACATATTACAATACATTTTAACAGTTTGTAAAAGTGTTTTTGTACTTATTATCGCAAAATAGAAAAAATACATAGTGGCCTAGGCTAAAACGCATATTAATAAATAGAATCAGCTCACGAAAACAACTTTATACATAACTATAATACCAATAAAACCATATTTGTTCATAATTATTAACTTAATAGTACATGCACGAACATATAACAATTCATTTTAACAGTTTGTAATAGTGTTTTTGTATTTATTATCGTGTAATAGAAAAATTACAGAGTGGCATAGGCTAACGCATATAAATAAATAGAATCGACTCACGAAAACAACTTGGCTGTCACGAAAACAACTTTTTATAGTTGTATAACGGCCATATAACCATATTTGTTTATAATTTTTAATTTAATAGCACATGCACGAACATATTACAATAAATTTTAACAGTTTGTAATAGTGTTTTTGTACTTATTATCGCGAAATGGAAATGACTTGGTCTACGAAAACAACTTCTCTAACGAAAATGACTTTTCCCACGAAAACAACTTGTCCTACGAAAACAACTCTCTAACGCAAATGACTTGGTATAAGAAATCATCTTCTCTAACGAAAACGACTTTTCCCACGAAAATGACTCCTCTAACAAAAATGACTTGTCCTACGAAAACAACTTCTCTAATCAGTGTTGTGCAGACGTGTATGTGAGAGGTCATGCATTATGGAGCTCTCCAAATTTTGAGAAAATTTACTGATACTACTGGATTATAGATAAAACATTTTTATATTCTTTTGGAGCTTATACTGTGTTGTAAAAGGATTTCATAATTTTAAGTAAAAAAAGTGCTTTTTAAACATGTTTTTTGTGGAAAACTACACAATTCAGTGTAAACATTGGTGAACCCCTGCTGGGACATACTGAAACAAGGACTCTGTTGGCAATATTTTCACAGTGTCCAGGACCACCTGCCATGGAAAATCTGACATACTAAGTTTGTATTAATGACTGACCAACATCTGGTACTAGGACTGATCCAACATCAAAGATTTCAACAAATTGACTCCTGCCAGGCCATAACGAAAGCACAGAATGAATCAATAATAATAATAATAGCATAAAAAAAAAAAAAAATGGAAAGTTTAATACAAAACAGCTCAAATTGGTTTTCTTCCTTTTTAAATGGAACCTCTTCTTCAAGTTTTGAAGGATTTTCAGAACAAAGTAACTGCTCAAAATTAGACATCCAAAAAGAAAATGAACACTCATATTTACAAATTGTAAGACATTCGCAAAGTATAACAGTCACAATAAGCCAGGACAAACTATCACATATTGAAAACATTATTTCTCTTCATTTAGGTCTCACTAATAAAAATATCCAACATGGCAATATTTATCAGGGAAATGAATTGCATGTTACTGTGACAGTGTATCCAACTACAAGCAAAATACACATTCAAGGTAAAGACTCTGAGGAATGGCTTGCAAAGCTTCTTCAGGGTTCTCCCTGGCTCATTTTTCCTTTGCGCCAACACTTTCGCCAAATTCAAAAAGTTGGTGCCATTTTCAAGACATTGGAGCCAAACTGGAGCCAGACCATTTTTTCTTAGAAACCTAAATTATGTGTACTTTGGGAAATACTGGTGCACGTGTATTATGCTATCTTCACAAGTCCGGTGTCATAATCTATCCAACATTAAATTGATCAAAAAGATTGGCTCTTATCTATTGCCTGCAGCGTTGGTGGTTTGATAAAGGTTGTTGTGTACTGGGAATGCTAACAGCCATAGCTGTGTAATTAAACCCTTAATCCTTCAATGTATACTTTGTTTTACCCAAAATCAAATTAAAGTCGTAGTGCTAAAAGCTGGTGTAAATAGGTTGGCGCCATCAATTTGCGCCAAATGTTATTTTCTTGCGCCACTTTTTTCATTCTTGCGCCATTGGCGCCATTTGCGAAGCCCAGCGTGAACCCTGCTTCTTGTTGCATGCAATGAAATTGAAGAGACAGATATAAAAACGGTGTACTCGATGTCGTCACCAAGATCGAAGTGTAACATGAGTAACACCAGCCAAACTGTTAGTATACTAGATTTAAGCATAATTGAATCGACAAGTGAAATTGTGCTACTTAAGGATGAAATCAATCGATTGAAAATTCAACTGATAACCTTGAATTCAAGATCTGCTGCAGTTGTCCATGAAGGAACTCAAACTGACAAAATCTGTACCCAAAGAACAATAGGCTGTCAAACAGATGATCTCGTGACACATACATCTTCAGGGTGTCAGACAGAAGAGTTACATGAACAGTCTGAAGCTGTAAAATTGGACTGTAGACTGATACAAGGTGACAATGGAATAGTTGATTTAACTAATGAACCTGACATTCAACTGAAAAATTCAAGTGACAATAATGCTAAAATAAACAAAACAACACCAAGAAAAGAAAATGGCATAGAGTGTGATGACATTCAGACAACATCAGGGCCTGTACTTACACCAAAGAGATCTCAGAACAAAAGCAACGAAAAACTATCACACTCCAAAACTCTTTTGATAGGATCGTCTCAATTAAAATTTGTCAAAACTAGAGGTCTACACAAAACCGATGTCAAAACTCTCAGTGGGGCAAAAATAAATGATGTTACGGACTACATAGCAAGAACAAATATTTCTAAATACACAAAGATTGTTCTGCTAGTGGGAGGAAATGATGCCAGTGATGGTCGAGGTTATCAACAAATAGAGGAAGACTATGAGAGCCTACTTATACAGATAAAATCACAGTGTCATCCTCATTGTTCAATAAGTGTATCAGGCCTGCCACCCAGGAGGGACACTCCAATACAAAGAATAAATGAAGTTCTGATTAACATGTGTGAACACTTAAACCTTCACTATGTGCCACAATATTTAACTTTTCATAAAGCTGGACATCCATACTGGATTAACACTCAATTATATGCCAGGGATCATATCCATCTAAATAAATTGGGAACCAGTATTTTGCTGCATAATATTAACAAATTTGCGCCAATACTTCAAGCAAAACGAAACACTTGTTTCTACTGTGGTGAGCCCAACCATACGACAGAAACATGTACACATGGCAAGAGTCTAAAATGTAACCAGTGCCAGGAATATGGACATAAACAGAATCGTTGCACAAATATATAGAATTGCGGCAAAGAAGAAAAAGCCCAGAAGCATGACATAAATCATGGACAAACAGTTATATCTAATAATATTTACAGTGTTTTAGATAGTGTTTGTATAAACTGTGCCACCTATCAGTGCCAAAACTGTTGTTCTATAAATTCTTCACTTGATAGTGGTGTAACTACGGATCAAACAAATATTTCTGTAAAAGCAAAATGTTTGAACTCTTTAAAAATGTATAATACCATACCACAGCAATGCAGCGGTTCAGATATTTTAAATTCAGTAAATAAAACAAATAGTGCACCCTGTGGACAGGCAATTATTAAAAACACTAATTATGTAAATATATCTGATAACTGCTTAATTAGTTCTTCACAGGATACTGTAGATAATCAATCTAAGCAAGTGTGTCCAAACCAGGTGGCCACAATTAACATTATCTATCATATGTACATTGTGATTTTATTACTGTTTTCATGTGTATTAGCTCTATATCATGACAGGCTATTTGGTTCTAGTAATCAAGATTATGATACTTCATTCAATAATTATGGTTTCACCTCTAAAGGTTTAAAAATATGCTCCCATAATGTCAATAGATTAGAAAACAAATTGGATGAAATAAGGTATAATCTTCTACAATCAAAGAATCCCCCAGATATTCTTGGCTGTTGTGAAACTTTCTTTAGTGATATCATCCTTGATACAGATATTCGGGTGCCTGGTTACACAATGATAAGAAAAGACAGGACCACTAATAGGGGAGGTGGGTGGGCTGTATATATAAATGAAAATTTACCTTTTGAAAGAAAAGAGCAATTTGAAATTTCTAATATTGAAACAGTTTGGTTTGAAATCAGGCCTCCTTATAAAAAGTCATTTTTACTTTGTTTTGTGTATCGTAATCCAAAGTCTTCTAGCGTTTGGATTGACCAATTTGAAAAAGAAATTCAATTCGCCATAGATTACAATAATGATTTGGTACTAACTGGAGACTTTAACATGGATTTTTTATCTCCAAATAAACCTCCACAAAAATGGTTAAACATAATGGATACATATAGTCTCCAACAACTTCTAACTGAACCAACAAGAAAAACTAAAGATTCAAAGACACTGATTGACCACATTTATGTTACAAATCTTGAAAATGTATATGAATCCCATGTTGTCCAATATTCAGTTAGTGATCATTATCCAGTCTGCATCACAAGACATAGCAAGATTTCTGTTAATATAAAACACAAACATAGCGCTATTACTTACAGAAACTGTAAAAATTTACATGAAGCAGCTTTTTTACAAGATCTCAAAGATGCTCCTTTTTACAAGGTTGAGTTTGAAAATGACCCTGATGTCTGTCTACAGCAGTGGTACAATATATTTTATACCGTGTTAGATAAACATGCCCCTGTAATAACTAAACGTATTAAAAAAGACCATCAACCTGAATGGTATAACAGTGAAATATCACAGGCTAGGCACGCAAGAGACAAATGTCATAGGTTAGGTATGTGGGAATATTATAAATTATGGAGAAATAAAACAAAAGTATTAACTGAAAATGCAAAACGTGAGTTCTATTCTGAGGCAATAAAAAACTCTAAAGACCCAAAGTCATTATGGAAATGTATTCATTCCTTAAGACCTTCAAACACAACATTCAGTTCAACAGTGCTTAATTCTAATGATGGTATAAAAATCACAAATCCTCATGATGTTGCAAATGAATTTAATAATTTCTTCACTTCTTGTGTAAAAAATCTTAGAAGTCAGTCCAGTGAACAATCTCCAAGTTTTCAAGAATTAAAAACATATGTTCAAAGCAAACGTCCACACGATCAGTATTTTAAGATAAAACCAGTCAATATGAATATCCTTTTTAAGGAACTAATGAATCTTGATTTAAACAAATCTTCGGGACTAGATAACATAGGCCCTAGAATTTTGCGAATAAGTGCACCTGCAATAGTTTCGTCATTAACTTATATATTCAATAGAGTCATAGATAGTGGAAAGTTTCCTCAACTTTTCAAAAATGCAAAAGTAACTCCTATACACAAAAAGGGAGATAAATCTGAGGCAACTAATTACAGACCTATATCAGTACTACCAACATTGTCTAAGTTAATTGAAAAACATATCTCCCAACAACTTTATAAGTATCTGTCAGATTTTAACCTATTACATCCATCTCAATCTGGATTTAGGCCGAATCACTCCTGTCAAACAGCACTAATAAATATAACCGACAAATGGTTACAAGAAATGAATGATGGAAACATAAACGGAGTTGTATTCTTGGATTTAAAAAAAGCTTTTGATGTTGTTGATCACAAACTCTTATGCCAAAAGCTTAATATATATGGTTGTACTCAAACTTCCCTGAAGTTGTTTGAATCATATCTTAATAATAGAACACAGCAGGTAAAAGTAGGAAATGCCAAGTCTAAATCTGCCCCTATTTCTCATGGAGTCCCCCAAGGTTCCATACTGGGTCCATTACTTTTCATTGTATATATTAATGATCTCCCATTACATGTAAAAAACAGTGAAACTGATATGTATGCAGATGACTCCACATTCCACACTTCAGGAAAAACTGTTGGAGAAATTCAGCAGAGATTACAAGCCGACTTAACTTCTATAAATAAATGGTGTTCAAGAAATATGATGTATATTAATACAGAAAAAACTAAGTGTATGACAATAGGAACAAGACAAAAACTATCAGTTCAAAAGGACTGCCTTACTATTACCATAAATGCAGGGATTTTGCAAAATTCTCAATGTGAGAAACTTTTAGGTGTTAAAATTGAACCTCAGTTAAATTGGTCAAGTCAAATAAACCATATATGCACTGTCATCTCATCACGCATATACCTTTTGTCAAAAATAAGAAACTATCTTCATCTTGAAGCAAGAAAATTATTTTACAGTGGATATATACTACCATTGATTGATTACTGTTGCACTGTTTGGGGAAACTGCACTAAAAATGGGCTTGATAGAATACTAAAATTACAGAAAAGAGCAGCAAGAATTATTCTCAATGCAGATCCTCTTTCAGCCTCGGAGCCTTTATTTAAAGAACTAAACTGGATGCCAGTACATATAAGGATTCAGTATCATAAACTATTACTTGTCTATAAATGCTTAAATTCCCAGGCACCTGAATATTTGTCAAATAGACTTGTATACGTGGGAGATAATAACCCATACAGTATAAGGAATGTTGTAAATGGAAATTTATATGTTAAAAAATCAAAGACAGAGCTTTACAAACGTTCTTTTCATTATTCTGGGTCACTTTTATGGAACAATCTGCCTACCGATATTAGATCATCACCAAGTCTATACAGCTTCAAAAATAATCTAAAAAATTATCTTCTGAACCTTAATTGTTAGTTGGAAATAAACTGTTTGATTGACGAATGATTGTGAGTATTCAATACAGTCTGTGACTTGGCCCCACATTTCCCAGGAATTCCTTGAGATTGACTGTCTGTTTATCTCAGCAGGGTCTGTAATTATCACCCTGGTGTGAACATAAATGGCCCTTAAATTCTTCATGGTGTGTTGACTGATACACCTTTTCAGATGTTAATTGGTGGCATGCATGCTGTGAAAATAGCCATGCAGACCCCTAATTGATTTCATGGTGATTTGGAGATAAGACAATAGCTCTCATCAATTATGGGGGAATTTCTGGGGCTAGGTTACAGACGAATGGAAAAGTTTCTGTCATTGCATTTATAAACATTATGTGAATGCTTGTTTTATATTTTAATGTTTAATTACATTGTTGAATTTCATGTTCAATGTATGATTGTTGAGGGCCACAGGGAAGATTAGTGTAACTAACTGTGTTACCCTCATTAAATAAAGTATTATTATTATTATTATTATTATTAATCAAAATGACTTGTCATACGAAAACATTTTTTTTTTTTACATTAATTTTTTTCTTTATGTTTTCCTGAAGTTATTGCAGAATAATTTAGTAAAAACTTATTTTCGAATACATATTAAACTATTCGTTCTATTTTTCTCGTCAACAATGAGACGACATATTTCCGTTTCACCAGCATCATCTACGCATTTATATGGGTTTTAGCCTATGCCGATCCCGAAATACATATGTTTCGATATTAAATACAAAATAATGTTAAATTATGGATTTAATTTGTTATAAATCCATTTATCATGTGTTGTTTAAGTGATATTTAATGAAAAAATATTTTTACATGGGTTTTAAAGTCATATAAAAAGTTGTTTTCGTGACCGATAAGTTGTTTTCGCGAAAACAAGTTGTTTTCGCTATCTAGCTATACCCAATCAAACCCTATGATCATCAATGATTATGATGTGGGTACTCAAAAGAATACTGAGACGATTCTTTTGAGTACCCACAACATAGGATAGAAGATTAAATAATGATTTAAAAACATGCAAAAAGCCCCTTATCTAGAGCTCTGATTATGAAAGGAAATATTTATACTTTTAATGCACTCTTTATCTAGACAATTAAACATTGACCTTTTCTATCGTTGCAGGTTCAACGTCGATGGGGAGCAGAAATATGTATCAGAAGTGCAGGAACTCATTCGACCTGAGCGAAACACATTAAGCGTCAATTTTGAAGATGTTGAGAAGTACAACCAACAGTTGTCAACTACGATCCTTGAGGAATATTACAGGTACCCAGTAACTATATGAGAAAGGACTTTTAATATGGAGGCGTAATTTGACCCAACTGTTGAAAATATATTGTGGAGCATTTTCTACCATTTGACATAATATTTTCAACTCTGGTTAATAACTGAACTTTGATTTTGTACATATTTTCCCAGCCCCTTTCCTCTAAATTTTGTGAAGACTCCCTAGCCTTTAGATTTTGTGAAATGCAACGCAAGAAATTGTGAAAAAATTACGCACATGTATGATTGCAAAATTGTGAAGAAAATTGACATGAATTGCGGCCAAAAATCTCTTGGTGCTTGTTAAGTATCCCTGCTTCACAGAATTGTGATGCAGCAATCTGAACCTAACCTCATACTTCAGAGCTACATTTGTTCTTTTATCAAATATGAATTATGTGAATTTTGTATTTCATTTGTGAACAATTTTTATCGCAATTGAGAACAAAAAAAAAATCTTCAAATTATGAAGTAGTCTTAGATTGGCCTCTAATATATAGAAGGTGGAAAGGCACTGTTTCCATAGTTTTATGTTAACATTTTCAAAGAGGTAGAGGGTTAATATGAGCTGCAGCTCTTGCTTTGAATGTAATGTAAAGTATGTATGGTTAGCCCTTTCCTTGATGCATAATTTATGAATTGACGCTTTTAGATCACCCTCTGTCCATCGTCAATAACTTTTAGCTTTAGACAACATCTTCTCATAAACCACTAGACCAATTTCAACCAAACTTAACTGGAATGATCATTTGGTGGTCCTCTTGCAAAAAAAATCTATGAAGAAATTTGGTTGCTGCATCCGAAAGGGAGGTAAATGGCCAATCTTTATAATTCTTTTCCTCTGAATCTGCTTGTCGGATTCCAATAGTATTAGATAGAAGTGTTCCTCTACAAACATTGTTCAAGCCATATTGATTGGTTGAAAAACATGGCAGGTAGGTGGCATTAGAAACGGGACAAATTGACAATTTTTAAAAAACACATTCTTATGAAAGTGCTTGTTTGATTTCAAGATAAAAGTGTAGCAATGTTCATTCAGTAACCCCTTAACATAATTTTTTAAAAACAATAATGCTTGGTTAAAAAGATGTAGCATACAGGTGGAATCGGAAAAGGGGTAAAATTAACTGTAAGCTTAAAATGACATCTCCTTATCCAATGGACCAATATCAGTCAAACTTAATCACTGAGGTGATCAATTTATGACCAACTTGCGTTTATTTGCAGTAGATGACTTTAAAAGTAAAGATGAAATTCTTCTTCCACTTTGTAATCAAATATGATTATAAAAATAACAGTGCAATACTTTTAAGTTGTATAAACTATTAAGACTCCTTAAAAAAAATCAGGTAAATGATAATTTCCAGGCTGGTATATTGAATGGATATACTTGAGTGAATTCTGTTGAAACTCTAAATAAAATACCAACACCTGTATGTTGTTTTATTCCAGAGTTTATCCATTCCTGTGCAGAGCTGTCAGGAACTATGCCAAAGATTGGGGACAGATTCCCCCCAATAAGGAATTCTATGTCAGTTTTACTGAAGTGTCTTCCAGACTCAAGTAAGTAGAGACAAGCTGCACTGCATCCAGAGCTCTAGATAAGGGGCGTTTTGCATGTTCTTAATTCCTTATTTGACCCTTTAACCCTATATTGTGGGTACTCAAAAGAATTGTCTCAGTGAGACAATTCTTTTGAATAGCCAAAACATAGGGTTTGCATTAATAACAGGAGAGAAATTGTGGGAAAGAGAGCAGAATACCCCTCTTTATCTGAACCTCTGCTGCATTACAGAAAAATCAACAGAAAAGTTTGACCTTTCAGACCAGTTCAACCAATTGATTTCAGATAACATAGACCCACTCTTGTCGATAGATCCTTTAGTGTTGCATGCTTTTGAATACATTGTAGTGGGTTCACCTCATCAAGGCGATGTGCAGAACCCATGTCTCGACCATCTCGGGTCAAGGTCACGCTTGAAGGTCAAAGGTTTGAGGCTTTATTTCATTTCCAAGATGCCGCAAAGGATTTTACCGAAGTTCAATCACATGTTCAGCTCATTAACATGACGTGCAGAACTCGTGTCCCGGCCCTTCGGGTTCACAGAATATTTCAGTCTTGAATGTTACAGCTCCAGTAAAAAGAAGGTTTATTGTAAACCATTTGCTATCATGTCCACTTTGTACAAGGTCAAGATAAAATTAGTAATTAAAAGTTGAATACTGTCCGACTTGGCCAAATTTTTGTCTGCTTTATAGGTTGGAATGTTTTGAGAGATTTTGACCGATATTTGAGGGGGAGACATCTGTTTTTGTGTCAAAAACAATCCTAGTTAATTTTGTCTTCCACCAAAGAGCTATGAAATATTTGTTGGAAGGCAGTCAGATATCTGGGAAGAATGTTGTACAGAATACAGTTGCAAGAAATCTAAGAAACATTATCTTCTATGATGTAACGTATGTTTTTGAAAATCCCAACGCTCAATTCTCATAAAAGTTTTAATTTTTCTTCAGAGTTCGAGAGCTGACCACAGCCAAGATCGGCACACTGCTGCGTATAACAGGTCAAGTTGTTAGGACGCACCCTGTTCACCCCGAGCTCATTAGCGGGACGTTTATGTGTCTTGAGTGTAGGACCGTCATTAAAGATGTATTACAACAATTCAAATATACTCAGGTGAGTGCTGTTAATTTGCATGAACTGTTTTGTAAGTGCCAAAATCCCAATATTTCTGTGTAGGTACTCGTGGAAATAATCTTGGAAGATGGTTTTCATTAATACGAACAATATACGATTTGGTAGAGAAATGGAAAATCCTAACTTGACAAGCAAACCGTACGGATACAATTCTTTCGAATACACACAACATATAACTCTTTCCAACATACAACAAATCTGCTGCGGACATCTGAAAATATCTAGGCTAAAATACGAAAATTCTCTTATAATGAATTTCTCTAAATTATTAAGAGTGATAACCTAGTTGTGAAAGGGGAAAGTGCTATGAACAATTTCTTCTTGTACCACAATGATTTCAAAAGTAAAAACATGGTTCCTCTTCCAGATCCAGGCAATGATCTAGATTCTTTAAACCTTTCCCTCATACGACAATTTTGCAGCAGACGACTTTGAACATATTTTGTCAAGAAATTGAAATATAATTGAATGGAAAACATTTTGGCAAAAGGAGAAATTGCACATTTTGTGCAATTTCTTTTGTCAGTATGTTTTCAAAAAGCCGTCTGCTGCAGAGGCGTCAGAAAGCGTCTATATGAGGGAAAGGGTTAAGCCTTTCTCACATACAACATATGTACAGTAACAACTTTGAAAACATTTAGGCAAAAATATGGAAAATGTAACAACAATGATTGAATAAAGTTGAATCCACTGAGGCAAAAGCAAAATTGCTTATTATTAGCAATTGCTTCTTTTGCCACAATATTGTCAAATGATTATCTGCCGTAGAGGCGTTAGAAAGCATCTGTATATGGGAATATTGGGTTAAAACTCAATTTATTTAAATTTATTTCAGCCGAGCATCTGCAGAAACCCTGTTTGTAATAACCGAGCACGCTTTATGCTAGACGTTAACAAGTCGAGGTTTGTGGATTTCCAGAAAGTCCGTATACAAGAAACACAGGCTGAGCTGCCCAGAGGCAGTATTCCTCGAAGGTACTTGTTAACCCTTTCCCACATACAACTTAGAAAACATAGTGGCAAAATCTTGAAAGATCTCCACAAAAAGATATCTTAATTGTTAAATAGTACTAAAATAATCATGAGCAATTTCACCTTTGACCACAATGTTTTTAAAAGTCCTCTGCTGCTATTGCGTCAAAATGCGTTTGCAAGTGGGAAAGGGTTAATACATAAATATCTTTCCTACGTACAACAAATTTGCAGCAGACGACCTTGAAAACATTTAGTCAAAATTATTGTAAAAATCTCTACAAAGAAAAAGATAATTATGGCATATGCAACAGAGTTACAAACATTGTGGCATAAAGAGGGTTTCACCTACATGTGGGGAAAGGTTTATCAATAGTTCATAAATGAAACGTATTACAATATTTACAAAATGGGACACCACTAATAATAATGAAATAGCGTTCCATTTTGGAAAGATTTGAAACTTGAATATATTTTATGTCCGAAATTGGAAACCAGTCAGTATGTTAATGAAATTATTAAAATGGGGCCTATAATATTTATGCTGGCCTTTGAATTAATTCCCTGAAAGGAAACACCAATGGAGAAGAATTGAAGGGGGGCCTTAAATGCTATGATTTCGAGAAAGAATGGAATACATTATGGGAAATTAATGGAATAAATTGTTCATTATTCATGTTGACTAATTTCTCCTTTTACGTCAATGTTTTCCAAGGTGGCTGAAGTCCTAAGAGCAAGGGGAAAAGGGTCAAAAATAAATGTTTTGTGTACAATTCTTATCCCTGACACCTGCAGTAGTCTTCGAAAACATTTTATACTACTACTGTTTTGTAAGGTGTTCAATCTTTTGCAATTATCCCCCTTACAACATGCAACAAATAAGGGCTGTTCCAGAAAAAAATGTCTGGGGGGGGAGGAACGACAAGCTATTTAAATTCTGTGGGTGGGGGGTATTTTTTAAATAAAATTCTCTAGGTAGTGGCAAAAGATGTATTTTAATTCTGTGGGTGATCGTTTTTTTTACTGTATAAAAAACCCGTAATAAATTCGGCGGGAATTCAATGTCGAGCGTTTTCTAATTTTTAATTGTTGGATACGAGATCGCATTTACTGTATCAGCTCGCTAATAAATATTGGTGATAATGACGCTTCAGTGATTTTTACGACACCGGTTACAAGATGGCTTGAAATACATGTTCATTATTTCATCTAGTCCAAATTACATTTTGTGGATTTCTCCATACTAGACCAGTTTGCCACACTATTATTTAGCATTGGCATATCCGTTACAAACTTGGCCTCATATTTCAGCCAATTGTATTATAAATATGATTGATTAGAGTTGAAAGCCGTTTATCAGTTATATCACGACAGCCAGTTACCTACTACACTGGAATGTGGATAATTCGCGCACGGGTACAACACGATATTCAGTAGAACGCAATGGCGACTTGGCTCCCGTTGCAATCTTGAAAAAAGAGCCTATTTTCCTATTTAATTTGAAAATTGAACCCCTCAAAAATACAATTTCGAATAAAAAAAAAAGGTCCACAAAAAAATGACATAATTCGGTAAAACATGGTACTCATTGCAAAACTGGAGAAAGAAACCATTTAGATAAATAAAGCACAAACCTGATTTTATAAATCCAAAAACAAATGATTATTCCAAATTCAAAAAAATATTGCTCCTTAATATTTTCTTATAAAAATAAAAGCGCGAAAATCGAACAAAGGGTTTAGTGGGGTGTCGGTGTTGTTTTTCTAAACCACGTGCCAGTATCAACCATGCAATAAACCCTTGAGTCAAATTTGTCCGATTTCACACTGATGCATGCATGAAATAGGCCATTACAGTCATGTTTCTCCTTTTCTGAAAATGTTTTCAAAAGCTTTCTGCTGCAACTGAGTCAAAAGTAATTGCATTGTTGAAGCCTATTAAAATTGTGTGTAATTTACACAGAAGTAAAGATATGTTACGTGGACTGGTCCAGATGTAAATGTTTGGGAAAATCCATTAAGATTACATAAGCATAAGGTCACAGTCACCTTATAATCACATGGCAAGATCTTAGTAAAATTACGTCATACCTAAGGACCCTTTTGTTCTATTTACTGGACGTATGACGTAGCTCATTTGTGTGTGTGTGGGGGGGGGGGGGGGGGGGGGGGGGAAAGTTCTACCGGGGTCAATGATTTACGGAAAATTGATTTAATCCTTACCAATTTGCACACGCATTTTGACGCACATGCAGCAGACTTCTTTTTATAGCATTGTGACAAAAAGAGATATTACATCATTTTGTTTGAAATTGGATAAATTAACTTTGAATTGGAAAGGATTAAAAGGGTATGGAATTTTATTTT
>JASEVX010001195.1:0-20368 GCA_031761405.1 Serripes groenlandicus | reverse complement strand
CTCACGTCATAAACATATATGATGTATAGCATTACGGTCCGAAAATCCCTCACCTCCGTGCATCTGGGTCTATACGTATGTCTTTTACTACTAGTATTCGTGCTAAACATATATGAGTATTGCGTTACGGTCCGGAAAATCCATCCCTCTGTTGCCATCTGGTCTATACACACCATTACCCAGTCTCTCACGACTAAACATATATGAGTATAGCATTACGGTCCGAAAATCCCTCCTCCGTGCATCTGGTTCTATACGTAGGTCCTCTTACTACCACTATCACGAGCTAAACATATATGAGTATAAGCATTACTGGTCCGAAAATCCCGCCTTCCGTGCAATCTGGTCTATACGTATGTCTTTTACTACTACTAATCTCCGAGCCTAACATATATGAGTATTAGGCACTTACGGTCCGAAAATCCCTCCTTCGTGCAATCTGTCTATACGTAGGTATCTTACTACCACTATCTCACGCTAAACATATTATGAGTATAGCATTACGGTCCGAAAATACCTCCCCCGTGCATCTGGTCTATACGTAGGTCCCTCTTACTACTACTATCGTCGTGCATGAAACATATAATGAGTATAGCATTTACGGTCGCGAAAATCCCCGTCCTCCGTGGCATCTGGGCTTATACGTAATGTACGTCTCACGCTTAAACATATATGAGTATAGCATAAACGGTCCGAAAATCCCTCCTTCGTGCATCTTGTCTTTACGTTATGTCACTTACTACTACTAGCTTGTGCTAAACATATATGGAGTATAGCATTACTGTACCGAAAATCCCTCTTACTTGCATCTGTCTAGTACGTATGTCTCGTGCGCATAAACAGATATGAGTTTAGCGTTACGATCCGAAAATTCCCTCCCTCCGTGCATCTGGTCTAATACTTTATCCCCTAACTATTGCTTACTATCATGTGCTAAAATAGATTAATATATAGCGAACTGTTAGAAAATTCCCTCCGCTTTCTGGTCTATACGTATGTCCCTTTACTAACTCCTATATAAATACGCAGAAGATTAACAAGCATTATTAGAAGTGTTAAAATAAAACGTTCAAATCAACAGGGGTTCAGTGTGTTAACCACTACTACTACGTATACTACGTTACTACTTATTCAACTGTTTACAACTACTTCTTCTTCTAACAACAACAACTAATCACCACTGATATCATCTACTCTACAAATAGACTGATATAACAGAGCTTGACGTCAATTCATTATATTCTCGCTACGATAAAATATATAGGTGTCATTCGTATAAACTCAAAAAAAGTCAACAATGTGCCAATCTTATTTTTGGGATAACGTGCTGACTGTGGCGGCGTTTGTGTCACTATGTTCCCACCCTAACATCATGCCTTCCTGTCCTCGGTATATTGGCCGACGAGGTAAGGATATTACTGTTTAAATGTTTACTATTTCAGCTATTCCCACATGAGAATCCGACCTCTTTTTGACTGTTGTGCCCCAGGAACAACATCCAGATTCATTCCTGCGCATCTCTCCATCATCTCGCTGCCCAGTCGCCAACATGTCGTGTAGAAGCCAAGTAGCATGTGTAGAACAGTTATGATCTCCAACCCCCCCCCCCCCCCCCCCCCCCCCCCCCCCACACACACACACACACAAACGAAATCCTCAGGAGGCGAAACATGTCTATCCGGGTTAGACCTACGCGGCATGCTTAAGGCTGATCAGGTTCGATACTTTACGCAGAGTCCCCAATGTTGGTTTTCTCGTAATTTGGCATATTTGGCGATTTGATATATTGAGGTTGCACTGCGAACAGTTTTCATAAAACATCCTGGTACGGGTGATTACCCTGTGACAAGATGACAAGAGTCAGTAGTGTTCCAGCAATGACTAACAGACTATGTTAAAAAAAAAACAGCCCCCCAGTTGTTTCTTTGGTTTTTTTTTATTGTGGGGGGGGGGGGGGGGGGGGGGGGGTCTGTTGTTTTAAAGTACTGGTATGAGAAAGCCCAGGGAACCCATGTATAAAGTGAACTGCCGTCGCGATATGACTGAACTAATTGTTGGAAAACGGCATTAAACTCAATCAACAATCGGGTGTTACCTAATACCTTAAATATTGAACAATTGTTTTAGCTTTGAACTGATCTGTCTTTGAAAACAGCATAGATTGCTGCCAGTTCTGTTTCCTTCACTTCACATGACTATTTACCACTGGCATTGCTTTTTTCTTAGAATAATACAACACTTAAGAATATCATGGTATACGAGGCTGACAACAAACCAAACATGAATTAATGATTTAAGTAATTTAATGTAATGGTCGAATTTCAAGTTCGATTATCGCGTACAACTGTATATACGAAGTTTATTTCTTCGTCTTCAATCCAATCTGGCTTCATGCCCATGACGCCATTTTTGTAATGATTACCATACTGAAAAAAGTTCAATGTTAGTATTTCTGAAAATTATAGGTTCTGATCAGGCCAGTACGTTCTGGTACGTCTCATCAGAATCATCACAAGTTTAAAGAATGCTTCTAACAAGTGTAATGTAGTGTTAGTTGTGAACTGAGTAGATTCTTGAGCAGACGACTGTATACATCTGGTAACGTTCTCTATCAGATTGTCTACACAACATTGAAGAGAAGCCACAAACAAGTTTTATGAAGTGTATATGTGAACTGAGTAGATCTTAAGCAGACGACTGTACATCTGGAACGTCTCATCAGAATCTACACACATTGAAAGAAGCCACTAACACGTTATGTAGTTATATGTGAACTGAGTAGGATCTTGAGAAGACGAATGTACATCTGTACGTCTCATCAGAATTATACACACATTGAAAGAAGCCACTAACACGTTTATGTATGTTATATGTGAACTGAGTAGATCTTGCCAGACGACTGTACATCTGATACGTCCTCATCAAGGAATCTACACACATTGAAGAAGCACTAACACGTGCTAGTATGTAATATGTAAACTGGGTAGATCTTGATCAGACAGTAACGGATTGCACAGACTGTGCTGGATCTACACTACTTTACAAAAATGTCTACTTCTATACATTTTCCTATGAACTGGCCTGTTTTAGAGTTTGTATGTGCTCTGTATGGACAACCTGGTAGTTACAAAAGGAATATGAGGGGTATAACTCTCTCTATAAAGAGTTGAAAACATAGTGAGAGTGAAAGGAGTTATTGCTCTGTTTATGTTGCAATTTCTATTTATTTTCCCACAATGTAATCACAAGTCGTCTTCCTCATAATGACTTGATATAAGGGACTAGGGCTATACTTTCACATTTTGTTTTCGTTTTGTTGATTTAAGAGTTCCTTCGACATAGGCATTCAGCCTTTCAAGTGGTGAGAAAAATCGACTACATAAAATTCGACCAAGAAGTAACAAACATTGGAACCATTACGATGGGAAACACGGGCGAGTTACTGCACGGTTCTTGGAGCATTACGTGTTCAACATAAAGTCGAGGTGGCGTGGTAGCTAGTGGGGACATACATGGAGGTTAGCAGACTGTAGTACGTCGGTCCCAGGTCGGGACGTTAACAGTCATGTCATCAACGTGATAAAAGTTTCTTAGGGATTACAATGGGACCAGACGTAAACGACGGTGGACAGGGTTACTGCTATGGCTGGAGACTGAGACTCGGATAACCCTGTCTTGCCCGGCTGGTGCTGGAGGGTTGATAAGCTTTGCTGACGTGGGGGATGGGTGGGTGGGTGGGGGGAGAGAGCAGCGTGAGAGCGAGCGAAGAGCAGAGAGAGAGTAGCGACAGTCGACGCACTAGATCTCGACTCTCTCTCTATCTCTCTCTCTCTCCTCTCTCTCGTCTCTCCTCCTCCTCTCGTCTCTCTCGCTCCTCCCCTCTCTCCTCTTCTCTCTTCCTCTCTCTCTTCTCTCCTCTCTCCTCTCTCTCTCTCTCTCTTCTCATAATCTCTCTCTCTCTCTCTATCTCTCTCTCCCCCCCCCCCCCTCCTCTCTCTCTCTCTCTCTCCCTGCCCCCCTCTCTCTCTCTCTCCCTCTCTCTCTATCATCTCTCTCTCTCTCCTTCTCCTCTCCCCCCCCTCTCCACTCTCTCTCTCTCCTCTCTCTCTCTCTCTCTCTCTCCCCCCCCTCTCCTCTCTCTCTCTCTCTCTCCCACCCACCCCTCTCTCTCTCTCTGCTCCCCCCTCTCTCTCTCTCTCTCTCATCTCTCTCCTCTCTCTCTCTCTCATCTCTTCTCTCTATCTCCTCTCTCTCTCTCCTCTATCTCTCTCTCTCTCTCTCCTCCTCTCCTCTCCCTCTCTCTCTCTCTCTCTCTCTTCTTCTCTCTCTCTCTCTTCTAACTGTCTGGTACTCATAAATATTAGTTATATTTTGTTCTAAATTTAAATTTCGTGAGAAACAGGTGAATACCAACGTCCAATAGGTGCTGCACACATCATTGTATCGTAGTGCGTATAACTTAATTATTTTACTTGATGTTGATAAATTGGTTATCTTCTGTTGTTGATATGATCTTGGACTACTATTCCCTGTTTAGATGTCATACCAGAAAGAAAACTATTGATAAACATGACTATCACTCTGTCATTTCTACTTTTCCTCATTGTTTTCATATTAATCTCATTCCAAAATTATCCAATTTCTCATGACATTAATGCATATCAAATGACTGTGGTAATTTTTTAATATAAATTGTTATAATTAAACTATATGAACTTTTTCTGATGTATTTGTTTATTTTTTGGTTTTATAGCTCAACTCAGCACAAAGTACTGAACGTGAGTTATTGTGATTGCCTTCTGTTTGGTAAAGACAAAAGCAGAACTTGCTCATGATGAGCTATTTCTGCTTTTGCCGCAATGCTTTCAAATGTTGTTTACTGCAGAGGTGTCTGAAAGCGTCTACATGTGGGAAAGGGTTAAGCACATTTGTAGTAGACGAATGACGCTAGTCACAATGAGTTTAGTCAATCATCGGAAAGAATGAATGGCAATCCGGGAATCGAACTCACGACCCATATGTCCAATGGAGTGATAGCCCTCATCGTTCCCGACTAACATTTTGCGGCTTGGCAACACTATTGTTTAGGATGAGACGTTGTTTGAAGTTAAATAATAAAGACTGACATAGAATAGATTATCTCATTGATTCAGCTCAGGGGGATATATTGATTGATTGGGGATACTTAAACACCATTTTCAACAATTGTTCAGTCATATCACCTCAGTTAGTTCACCTATTCATGTTTTTCTTGGCCTTCTCACACCAGTAATCCACACAACAATCTTTCCAAGCAACTGGCTGCTTTACCTCATAGACTGTTAGCTTATTGGTGGCTTTTGTCAAACGACATAACGAATGTTGGTTCAGCTGGGGTTCAAACTCACAAGTCCTTGATTGACAACCCGCTTTTCGCTAGCGACTGAGCTACCGGAGCTCGGCGACAGGGGGATATTTAACTATTCACAATTATTTTTTACAATTTTAGGATAATGATTTGAGTAACAAATGAATATTTTTATAAAATGCTTCCTTTTATTAAATCAACATTTGTCATCGTTTATGAATTGCAGTTTACTATTGCAAAGTGCCCCTCGAAACTTAAAATTTCATTTAGTTTCTTTAAAAAAAAATGAAATTTCTATAGCTTTGAATTAATTGTGTATTCCTTCAGAAATTGCCTTTTTTTTAGATGAACACTATGCAGGAATAAAGTGTAAATTTAGCATTGATATTTGCAAATTGTTCCAAATTCCAGACAATTCAAGAAAGGGTTGACATTTAACAAATTATAAATATTGAACTGCATGACAGATACAGAGTCAACCATGACGAGTTTAACTTTGTATTAACAAGGTCGATCTAATGATAAAACAAACCAGAAATCAGAGTTTAACAACTCGTTATATAGTTCCAACAACTGGGAAAACACTAATTTATGCAGAAAAATAATATCTAAACCACTATGACGTATCTATTTTCATCCAAACACAAAGAATAAATTTAATTCTGACGTCACCTATTTTCACTTAAGGAAAAACTAATATTCTTACCTAAGGAATTTCCTTAGGAGCTTTGTGAATACAAACTAAAGGAATTTCCTCAGCTAAGGGGAAAATCGGGTATTCAAGGAATTTCCTAAGGAAATAACTTTGTGAATACGGCCCCTGGTCTCACGCTAAACCTATATGAGTATAGCATTACGGTCCGAAAATCCCTCTTCCTTTCATCTGGTCTATACGTATGTCTCTCACGCTAAACATATATGAGTATAGCATTACGGACCGAAAATCACTCCTTCGTGCATCTGGTCTATAAGTATGTCTCTCACGCTAAACATATATGAGTATAGCATTACGGTCCGAAAATCCCTCTTTCGTGCATCTGATCTATAAGTATGTCTCTCACGCTAAACATATATGAGTATAGCGTTACGGTCCAAAAATCCCTCCTCCGTGCATCTGGTCTATACGTATGTCCCTTACTACTACTATCTCACGCTAAACATATATGAGTATAGCATTACGGTCCGAAAATCCATCCTTCGTGCATCTGGTCTTTACGTATGTCTCTTACTACTAGTATTTCGTGCTAAACATATATGAGTATTGCGTTACGGTCCGAAAATCCCTCCTTCGTGCATCTGGTCTATACGTATGTCTCTTACTACCACTATCTCGAGCTAAACATATATGAGTATAGCATTACGGTCCGAAAATCACTCTTCCTTGCATCTGGTCTATACGTATGTCTCTCACGCTAAACATATATGAGTATAGCGTAACGGTCCGAGAATCCCTCCTCCGTGCATCTGGTCTATACGTATGTCCCTTACTACTATTATCTCGCGCTTAACATATATGAGTATAGCGTAACTGTCCGAAAAAAATCCCTCTTCTTTGCCACTTGGTTATACGTATGTCTCTCACGCTAAACATATGTGAGTACTACTACTATCTCGCGCTTAACAAATATGAGTATAGCGTAACGGTCCGAAAATCCCTCTTCCTTGCATCTGGTATATACGTATGTCTCTCACGCTAAACATATATAAGTACTACTACTATCTCGCGCTTAACATATATGAGTATAGCGTAACGGTCCGAAAATCCCTCTTCCTTGCATCCTGTCTATACGTATGTCTCTCACGCTAAACATATATGAGTACAGCGTAACGGTCCGAAAATCCCTCCTCCGTGCATCTGGTCTATACGTATGTCTCTCACGCTAAACATATATGAGTATAGCATTATGGTCCGAAAATCCCTCCTTCGTGCATCTGGTCTATACGTATGTCCCTTACTACTACTATCTCACGCTAAACATATATGAGTATAGCGTAACGGTCCGAAAATCCCTCCTTCGTGCATCTGGTCTATACGTATGTCTCTTACTACTACTATCTCGAGCTAAACATAGATCAGTAAATCGTAACGGTCCGAAAATCCCTCCTCCGTGCATCTGGTCTATACGTATGTCTCTTACTACTACTATCTCGTGCTAAACATATATGAGTAAAGCATTACGGTCCGAAAAACCTTCTTCCTTGCATCTGGTCTATACGTATGTCTCTCACGCTAAACATATATGAGTATAGCATTACGGTTCCAAAATCCCTCCTTCGTGCATCTGGTCTATACGTATGTCTCTTACTACCACTATCTCGAGCTAAACATATATGAGTATAGCATTACGGTCCGAAAATCCTTCTTCCTTGCATCTGGTCTATACGTATGTCTCTTGCGCTAAACATATATGAGTTTAGCGTTACGATCCGAAAATTCCCTCCTCCGTGCATCTGGTCTATACTTATATCCCTTACTACTACTATCATGCGCTAAAAATTTATTAATATAGCGAACTGTTAGAAAATTCCCTCCGCATCTGGTCTATACGTATGTCCCTTACTACTCCTTTATAAATACGCGAAATTAACAAGCATTATTGAAGTGTTAAAATAAACGTTCAATCAACAGGTTGTGTTAACCACTACTACTACGTATACTACGTTACTACTTATTCAACTGTTACAACTACTTCTTCTTCTACAACAACAACTATCACCACTGATACTACTACTACTAATAGACTACTATACAGTTGACGTCAATTCATTATATTCTCGCTACGATAAATATTTCAGTGTCATTCTATTAACTCAAAAAAAGACAACAATGTGCCAATCTTATTTTTGGATAACCGTGCTGACTGTGGCGGCGTTTGTGTCACTATGTTCACCCAACCAAGCCTTTCCTGTCTCGGTATATGGTCTGTTGGTCTGTTGTGTTGAGTACTGGTATGAGAAAGCCAGGGAACCCATGTATTAGTGAACTGGCCGTCGCAATATGACTGAAATATTGTTGAAAACGGCATTAAACTCAATCAACAATCGGGTGATACCAAAAACTTAAATATTGAACAATTCGTTTAGCTTTGAACTGATCTGTCTTTTGAAAACAGCATAGAATTGCTGCAGTGCTGTTTTCTTCACATGACTTTACCACTGGCTTGCTTTTCATAATAAACACTTAAGAATCAATGGAATACGAGGCTGACAGAACAAACATGAATTAATGATAAATCCATCAAGTAATTTAATGGTCGAATTTCGAGTTCGAGTTATCGCGTACACTGTATATACGAAGTTTATTTCTTCGTTTCAATCCAATCTGGCTTCATGCCATGACGCCATTTTTGTAATGATTACCATACTTAAAAAAGATAGTATTTCTGAAAACTCTAGGTTCTGACCAGACCGTACGGATGCACAGAATGTGCTGGATCTACACTACTTACAAAAAGCTACTCTATACATTTTCCTATGAACTGGCTGTTTAGAGTTTGAAGTCGTCTGTATTGACAACCTGGTAGTACATAAGGAATATGAGGGGTATAACCTTCTATAAAGAGTTGAAAACATTGTGAGGAAAGGAGTATTGCTCGTTTTGTAGCAATTTCTATTTATTTTCCCACAATGTTATCACAAGTCGTCTTCCTCATAATGACTGTATAAGGGATAGGGATATACTTTCACATTTTGTTTTCTTTTGTTGTTTAAAGGTCCTCGACATAGGCATTCAGCCTTTCAAGTGGTGAGAAATCGACCACTAAAATTCGACCAAGAAGTAACAAACATTGGGAACCATTACGATGGAAACACGGGCGAGTTCACTGCACGGTTCCTTGGAACATACGTGTTCAACATACAAGTCGTGGCATACATCACAGGTCACTTTTTATACTTTGTCAAACATCACAGGTCATTTTAATTTATGCAATGAAGTGGGAGGAGTTAAAACAATAATTGACAGGTGTCCCGTCTGTTTACACATATTATATCAGTTAAAGTTTATCGATGAAGTGTTTATAAATAGAAATGTAAACTACAAATGGAGGACTAACAAGGGAAATAACTTTTTTAAATTCTTATTTCTTTTATTCGAAGTTTGACGTCAAATTAAATAAAGATTTTTTAAAACGAATTTCAGAGAGGCCAATATTCTTTGCATCTTCTGAACCTTTATTAAGTACAGCACACGCCTCTTTATTTCGTATTATTGTACGTATGTTTTTTACAGATTTAACTTTTTAAATTAACCCCTGATGTTTGTCAACCAAAATAGTACGTTGACAAACACCACAGGACATTCTCCTTCAGTTCAATCTCTCAACACACATGTTCTAGTTGATGGCTTTGTGCATTGGGAAAATGCATTGCACGGCACGCATGGGAACAGACCCTAAATACATTACATATGCGTAAAAATTACCCCTGGTGTTTGTCAACGTATAACTGAAACCAAAACTATACGTAAACATATGCGTGAAAATGACGCCTGGTGTTTGTCAACGTATAAAGTTAACACAAATTATACGTAACATCACAGGACATTCTCCTTCAGTTCAATATCTCCATACACTATTCTAGATGATGGCTGTCTGTATGGGGGAAATACATTGTAGGAAACGAACTCGCATGCACAAATCACATATGAATGTATATTGTTTTATGGCGCATCGACAGCTAAGGTCATTTAGCGCGCAATTAAATATAATTATTCATGATCCCTGGGTAAACAAACCAGAACTAGGATAGAAGATGTGCCTTGCCCAAGGGCACTCCACCATGACCGAATTGACGCGACTGGGGATCGAACCCTGTTTCGAAATCCCCGACGCTAACCACTCGACCACAGCGGATTCCACAAACAAATCACATGTACACACGGACATATGAACATACCCTAAATACAAAACATGCATGAAAACAACCCTTGATGTTTGTTAACGTATACATTTCCCCAAAAACATACGTTGACACACATCACATGACATTCTCCTTCAGTTCAATCTCTCCATACACTGATTCTAGTTGATGACTTTCTGCATGGGGGAAATGGATTGTAGGGCACGGTCTCGATTGAAATTATCACATGTACACACGTACATATAAACTGACATTAAACGCATAATATATGCGTGAAAAAGACCCCTGATGTTTGTGAACGTATAAATTTCACCAAAAATATACGTTGACAAACATCACATGACATTCTCCTTCAGTTCAATCTCTCCATACACTGATTCTAGTTGATGGCTTTCTGCATGGGGGAAATGCATTGTAGGGCACAGTCTGGATTGAAATAATCACATATATACACGTAAATATGAACTGACCTTAAACGCATAATATATGCGTGAAAAAGACCCCTGATGTTTGCCAACGTATACATTTCACCAAAAATATACGTTGACAAACATCACAGGACATTCTCCTTCAGTTCAATCTCTCCATGCACTAATTCTAGATTGTGCTTTTAATACATGGGGGAAATGCATTATAGGGCACAAACACGTATACAATGATCACAAACACATTAACATATGACCAGACCCCAAAAACATAGCATGCATGAAAACGACCCCTGATGTTTTTCAACGTATAAATTGCACCGAAGATATACACTGAAAAACATCACAGGATATTCTACTTCAGTTCTATCTCTCAATACACTGATTCTAGATTGTGGCTTTATGCATGGGGGAATTGCATTATTGTGCACAAACCAGACCCCAAATACATAGCATGCATGAAAACGACCCCTGATGTATGTCAACGTATAAATTTCACCCAAAATAAACATTGACAAACGTCACAGGACATTCTACTTCAGTTCAATCTCTCAATACACTGATTCAAACGTCGGAAAGAAAGTTTGCCCATATGCGTGAAAACGACCCCTAATGTTTGCGAACGTATAAATTTCACCAAAAATATACGTTGACAAACATCACAGGACATTCTCCTTCGGTTCACTATCTCTATACACTGATTTTCGTTGATGGGTTTATGTATGAAGAAATACATTGTAGGGCACGAACACTTATAAAATGATCATATTTACACATATATGTACATATAACCAGACCCTAAATACCTACCATGTGTGAAAACGACTACTGATTTTTGTCAACGTATAACATGACAAACATCACATGTCATTCTCCTCCAGTTGAATCTCTCTATGCCCCGATTCTAGTTAACGGCTTTCTGTGTGTGGGAAACGCATTGCAGGGCACGAACAAGTAGGAATTAATTACAAAGAAACATGTACTTATGTGTGCAAATGATCCCTGACGTTTGTCAGAGTATAAACACCAAAACATACTGTAACGGGAACGGGGTATAGGTTTAAATATCACTTTTACGGCTTTGTCGTAGAAGCCGGCTTTTATAGCAACGTTGGTAGAGTGGTATACCTTTCGTTTAAGTTAAGCAACGTTCATCGCAGTTAGTACCTGGATGGATGACCCGCGATGGCGTTAGGGCGGTGCACGTTACAATACAAAGACAAACATCACAGGACATTATACTTCAGTTCAATATATCCATACATTCTTAGGTTCTAGGTGATGACTTTGTTCGCGTATTCATAGGAGAAATGTATTGTATGGCGTACACTTATCAAATGTTCACATATAAACACATTCTGGTGAATATATCCCAAATACACAACATGCGTGAAAATGACCCCTGATGTTTGTCAACGTATACAGCACTCAACAATATACGTTGACAAACATCAGGGGT
This sequence comes from Serripes groenlandicus, assembly GCA_031761405.1. NCBI lineage: Eukaryota > Metazoa > Mollusca > Bivalvia > Cardiida > Cardiidae > Serripes > Serripes groenlandicus. The sequence goes on along the minus strand of JASEVX010001195.1, from coordinate 8,277 downwards.
CATTTTCACGCATGTTATGTATTTAGAGTCTGTTAATAAGTAAACGATATTTTCATACGTGAATGTGCCCCATAATTCATATTCTTGATGATAGAAGCCTCGACTAGAACCTGTGTATGGAGAGAGTGAACTCAATAAAATTTCCTCTCAATTTTGTCATCGTATATATTAGCATATATGATATAGTTTTTTCGACCAGTTAACCAGTATGGTGTAATTTGATAGGTTTATACGTGTGTCGCCATACATTACATTTCCTTCACGGCGAAAGTCATCAACTATAACCTGTAAATGGAAAGATCTAACTGAAATAGAATGTCCTGTGATGTTTGTCAACGTATATCTTTGGTGAGTGGTATATGTGACAAATATCAACAGGGATCATTTTCACGCATATATTATTGATTCAGGGTCTATTTATATGTACGTGTGTATATGTAATCATTGCATGCGTATGTGTGCCCTACAGCTAATTCCCCCCATGCAGAAAGGACTAGGAGCTTGCGGTTTGCGAAAGTGATTATGTATATTCACTTCTACTAAAAGCTTGCGGTTGACCACAGTGATTCTTTCCTCTCTGTAGTACTAGAAAATTGGAGTTATTCTGTATTGCATGTATTACTAGGAACTTGCGGTTGGCCACAATAATAAATCTTTCCTGTCTGTAGTACTAAAAGCTTATAGTTGGCCGCTGTAATACTTTATTTCCTCTAGTACTAGAATCTTGCAATTGACCGCACTGGTTAGGTATTATATGTACTATTAGAACCCTGTTGTTGGCCGCAGTCATTCTGTATTGTCTTCACTACTAAAAGGTCACGGAAAAAGCCATCAACTATAACCTGTGAATGGAATTATTGAATTAAATTAGAATCTCCTGTGATGTTTGTCAACGTATATCCTTTGTGAGTTGTATACGTTTTCACGCATATGTAATGTATTTTGGGTCTGGTCATATGTACGTTTGTATATGTGATCATTCCATACGTGTTTGTGCCCTAAAATGCATTTCCCCCATGCAGACAGCAATCAACGAGAATCAGTATATGGACACATTGAACTGTAGGAGAATGATCTGTGCTGTTTGTGAACGTACAGTTTTGGTGAAATGTATACGTTGACAAACATCAGGGGTCGTTTTCACGCATGTGTTGTATATTTAGGGTCTGTTCATATGTACCTGTGTATATGGGATGACTTCACACCTGTTCGTGCACTACAGTGCATTTCCCACATGCAAAAAGCCATCAACTAGAATCAGTGTATGACAAACATCAGGGGCCGTTTTCACGCATGTGTTGTGTATTTAGGGTCTGTTCAAAGTACCTGTGTATATGTGATGACTTCACACCTGTTCGTACACTACAATGCATTTCCCCCATAGAGAAAGCCATCAACTAGAGTCAGTGTACGGAGAAATTGATCTGAAGGAGAAAGTCCTGTTGCGTTTGTCAACGTATAGTTTGGTTTACGTTATACTTTGACAAACATCAGAGGTCATTTCCAAGCTTGACCTAGAAACAGTGTATGGAGATATTGATCTGAAGGAGAATGACCTGTGATGTTTGTCAACGTATATATTTGGTTTACGTTATACCTTGACAAACATCAGGGGTCATTTCAAAGCTTTACCTAGAAACAGTGTATGGAGATATTCATCTGAAGGAGAATGACCTGTGATGTTTGTCAACGTATAGTTTGGTTTACGTTATACTTTGACAAACATCAGAGGTCATTTCAAAGCTTTACCTAGAAACAGTGTATGGAGATATTCATCTGAAGGAGAATGACCTGTGATGTTTGTCAACGTATAGTTTTGGTTTACGTTATATTTTGACAAACATCAGAGGTCATTTCAAAGCTTTACCTAGAAACAGTGTATGGAGATATTGATCTGAAAGAGAATTACCTGTGATGTTTGTCAACGTATAGTTTTAGTTTACGTTATACTTTGACGAACATCAGAGGTCAGTTCAAAGCCAAGCTTTACCTAGATACAGTGTATGAAGATATTGATCTGAAGGAGAATGTCCTGTGATGTTTGTCAACGTACAGTTTTGGTGAAATGTATACTTTGACAAACATCAGATGTCATTTCAAAGTTTTACCTAGAAACAGTGTATGGAGATATTGATCTGAAGGAGAATGACCTGTGATGTTTGTCAACGTATAGTTTTGGTTTACGTTATATTTTGACAAACATCAGAGGTCATTTCAAAGCTTTACCTAGAAACAGTGTATGGAGATATTCATCTGAAGGAGAATGACCTGTGATGTTTGTCAACGTATAGTTTGGTTTACGTTATACTTTGACAAACATCAGAGGTCATTTCAAAGCTTTACCTAGAAACAGTGTATGGAGATATTGATCTGAAAGAGAATTACCTGTGATGTTTGTCAACGTATAGTTTTAGTTTACGTTATACTTTGACAAACATCAGAGGTCAGTTCAAAGCCAAGCTTTACCTAGATACAGTGTATGAAGATATTGATCTGAAGGAGAATGTCCTGTGATGTTTGTCAACGTACAGTTTTGGTGAAATGTATACTTTGACAAACATCAGAGGTCATTTCAAAGTTTTACCTAGAAACAGTGTATGGAGATATTCATCTGAAGGAGAATTACCTGTGATGTTTGTCAACGTATATATTTGGTTTACGTCATACTTTGACAAACATCAGAGGTCATTTCAAAGCTTTACCTAGAAACAGTGTATGGAGATATTCATCTGAAGGAGAATGACCTGTGATGTTTGTCAACGTATAGTTTGGTTTACGTTATACTTTGACAAACATCAGAGGTCATTTCAAAGCTTTACCTAGAAACAGTGTATGGAGATATTGATCTGAAGGAGAATTACCTGTGATGTTTGTCAACGTATATATTTGGTTTACGTTATACTTTGACAAACATCAGAGGTCATTTCAAAGCTTTACCTAGAAACAGTGTATGGAGATATTGATCTGAAAGAGAATTACCTGTGATGTTTGTCAACGTATAGTTTTAGTTTACGTTATACTTTGACAAACATCAGAGGTCAGTTCAAAGCCAAGCTTTACCTAGATACAGTGTATGAAGATATTGATCTGAAGGAGAATGTCCTGTGATGTTTGTCAACGTACAGTTTTGGTGAAATGTATACTTTGACAAACATCAGAGGTCATTTCAAAGTTTTACCTAGAAACAGTGTATGGAGATATTGATATGAAGGAGAATTACCTGTGATGTTTGTCAACGTATATATTTGGTTTACGTCATACTTTGACAAACATCAGAGGTCATTTCAAAGCTTTACCTAGAAACAGTGTATGGAGATATTCATCTGAAGGAGAATGACCTGTGATGTTTGTCAACGTATAGTTTGGTTTACGTTATACTTTGACAAACATCAGAGGTCATTTCAAAGCTTTACCTAGAAACAGTGTATGGAGATATTGATCTGAAGGAGAATGTCCTGTGATGTTTGTCAACGTACAGTTTTGGTGAAATGTATACTTTGACAAACATCAGAGGTCATTTCAAAGCTTTACCTAGATACAGTGTATGAAGATATTGATCTGAAGGAGAATGTCCTGTGATGTTTGTCAACGTACAGTTTTGGTGAAATGTATACTTTGACAAACATCAGAGGTCATTTCAAAGTTTTACCTAGAAACAGTGTATGGAGATATTGATATGAAGGAGAATTACCTGTGATGTTTGTCAACGTATATATTTGGTTTACGTCATACTTTGACAAACATCAGAGGTCATTTCCAAGCTTTACCTAGAAACAGTGTATGGAGATATTGATCTGAATGAGAATTACCTGTGATGTTTGTCAACGTATAGTTTTGGTTTACGTTATACTTTGACAAACATCAGGGGTCATTTCCAAGCTTTACCTAGAAACAGTGTATGGAAATATTCATCTGAAGGAGAATGACCTGTGATGTTTGTCAACGTATAGTTTTGGTTTACGTTATATTTTGACAAACATCAGAGGTCATTTCAAAGCTTTACCTAGAAACAGTGTATGGAGATATTGATCTGAAGGAGAATTACCTGTGATGTTTGTCAACGTATATATTTGGTTTACGTTATACTTTGACAAACATCAGAGGTCATTTCAAAGTTTTACCTAGAAACAGTGTATGGAGATATAGATCTGAAGGAGAATAACCTGTGATGTTTGTCAACGTATAATTTCGGTTTACGTTATACTTTTACAAACGTCAGGGGTCAATTTCAATGCTTTACCTAGAAACACTGTATGGAGATATTCACCTGAAGGAGAATGTCCTGTGATGTTTGTCAACGTATTGCTTTGGTTTACTTCATACGTTGGTAAACACCAGGGGTAATCTCCACGCATATGTTGTCTACTTAGGATCTGTTAATATATACGTGTGTATATGTGATCGTTTCATACGTGTTCGTGCCCTACAATGCATTTCCCCGATACAGAAAGCCATTAACTAGAATAAGTGAATGTCCTGTGATGTTTGTCAACGTATATATTTGGTTAACTGTATACGTTGACAAACATCAGGGGTCATTTTTACGCATGTTATGTATTTAGGGTTTGTTCATAAGTACGTGTCTATATATGATCCTTTTTTTTTCGTGTTCGTGCCTTATAATGCATTTTCCTCATGCAGAAAGCCATCGACTACAATCAGTGTATGGAGAGATTGAGCTGAAGCAGAATGTCCTGTGATGTTTGTCAACGTATATTTCTGGTGAAATTTATACGTTGACAAACATCAGAGGTCGTTTTCATGCATGTTATGTATTAAGGGTCTGGTCATAGATACATGTGTATATGTGATCATTGTATACGTGTTCGTGCCCTACAATGCATTTCCCCCATGAAGAAAGCCGTCAACTAGTAATCAGTGTATGGAGACATTGAACTGAAGGAGAATGTCCTGTGATGTTTGTCAACGTATAGTTTTGGTTCATAAGTACGTGTGTATAATTTGGTGATCATTGTATACCTGTTCGTGCCCTACAAAGCATTGCCAACATACAGAAAGCCAACAACTAGAATCAGTGTATGGAGAGATGGGAGAGATTGAACTGAAGGAGAATGTCCTGTGATATTTGGCAACGTATAGTTTTGGTTAACTCTATACGTGGCCAAACCGGGCAAACATCAGGGGTCATTTTCACGCATAAGTTATGTATTTAGGGTCTGTGAATATGTACGTGTGTATATGTGATAATTAAATACGAGTTCGTGCCCTACAATGCATTTCCCTGACCTTCCTCTAGAATCAGTGTATAGAGAGATTGATCTGAAGAGAATGTCCTGTGATGTTTGTCAACGTATATCTTTTGGTGTATTTTTTACGTTGACAAACATCACGAGTCGTTTGTATGCATGATATGTATTTAGGGTTTGTTCATAAGTATATATGTGATCATCTCACACGTGTTCGTGCCCTCCAATGCATTTCCTCCATGCAGAAGGCCATTAACTAGAATCAGTGTAAGGAGAGATTGATCTGAAGAAAATGTCCTGTGATGTTTGTCAACGTATATTTTTGGTGAAATTTATACGGTGACAAACATCAGGGGTCGTTTTCATGCAAGATTTGTATTTAGGGTCTGGTCCAAAGTACTTGTGTATATCTGATCATTGTATACCTGTTCGTGTCCTACAATGTATTTCCCCCATGTAGAAAGCCATCAACTAGAATCAGTGTATGGAGGGATTCAACTGAAGGAGAATGTCCACTGATGTTTGTCAACGTATATATATTTGGTGAAATGTATACGTTGACAAACATCAGGGGTCGTTTTTATGCATGATATGTATTTAGGGTCTGTTCATAAGTACGTGTGTATATCTGATCATGTTATACCTGTTCGTGCCCTATAATGCATTTCACCCAAGCATAAAGTCATCAACTAGAATCAGTATGTGGTGGGATTGAACTGAAGGAGAATGTCCTGTGATGTTTGTCAACGTATAGTTTTGGTGAAATGTATACGTTGAGAAATGATGTTTGTCAACGTATTGCTTTGGTTTTAATTTATACGTTGGCAAACATCAGGGGTTTATTTCCACGCATATGTTGTGTACTTAGGGTCTGTTAATATGTACTTGTGTATATGTGATCGTTTCATACGTGTTCTTGCCATACAATGCATTTCCCCGATACAGAAAGCCATTAACTAGAATCAGTGTATGGAGATATTGAACTGGAGGAGAATGTTCTGTGATGTTTGTCAACGTATATATTTGGTTAACTGTATACGTTGACAAACATCAGGGGTCATTTTTACGCATTTTATGTATTTAGGGTTTGTTTATAAGTATGTGTCTATATATGATCATTTTTTAACGTGTTCGTTCCTTACAATGCATTTTCCTAATGCAGAAAGCCATCCACTACAATCAGTGTATGGAGAGATTGAGCTGAAGCAAAATGTCCTGTGATGTTTGTCAACGTATATTTTTCGTGAAATATATACGTTGACAAACATCAGAGGTCGTTTTCATGCATGTTATGTATTAAGGGTCTGGTCATAGATACATGTGTATATGTGATCATTGTATACGTGTTCGTGCCCCACAATGCATTTCCCCCATGAAGAAAGCCGTCAACTAGTAATCGGTGTATGGAGACATTGAACCGAAAGAGAATGTCCTGTGATGTTTGTCAACGTATAGTTTTGGGTCATACATAAGTACGTGTGTATAATTATGTGATCATTGTATACCTGTTCGTGCCCTACAAAGCATTTCCCCCATGCAAAAAGCCATCAACTAGAGCCAGTGTATGGAGAGATGGGAGAGATGGAACTGAAGAAAAAATGTCCTGTGTTGTTTGGCAACGTATAGTTTTAGTTAACTCTATACGTGGACAAACATCAGGGGTCATTTTCACGCATAAGTTATGTATTTAGGGTCTGTGAATATGTGCGTGTGTATATGTGATAATTTCATACGAGTTCGTGCCCTACAGTGCATTTCCCAGACCTTCCTCTAAAATCAGTGTATAGAGAGATTGAACTGAAGCAAAATGTCCTTGTGATGTTTGTCAACGTATATTTTTGGTGAAATTTATACGTTGACAAACATCAGAGGTCGGTTTCATGCATGATATGTATTTAGGGTCTGGTCATAAGTACGTGTGTATATGTGATAATGGTATACGTGTTCCTGCCCTACAATGCACCCCCCCCCCCCCCCCCCCCCCCCCCCCCCCCCAATGCAGAAAGCCACCAACTATAATTAGTGTATAGAGAGATTGTGTTGTTTTGGTTAACTGTATACGTTGACAAACACCAGGGTCATTTTTACGCATATATGTTATGTATTTAGGGTGTGTTTATATGTACATGGTTATATGTGATTATTGCATATTTATGAGTGCCGTAGAATTAATTTCCCCCATGCAGAAAGTCATCAACTAGAATCATTATATGGAGATATTGAACTGAAGTAGAATGTCATGTGATGGTTGTCATCGTATATCTTTGGTTAATTGTATACGTTGACAAACATCCGGGGTAATTTTCACGCATGTTATGTAATTAGGGTCTGTTCATAAGTATGTGATACTTTCATACGTGAATGTGCCTCATAATTCATTATCCCAATGAAAAAACCATCGACTAGAACTTGTGTATGTAGAGATTGAACTTAAACAGAATTTCCTCAGATGGTTGTGAACGTATATCTTTGTGATATGTATATGTTGTCAATCATCAGAGTTCATTTGCATGCATGATATAATTATTTGCATCTGTTAACCAGTATGGGTGTAGGTGTATGTATACATGTATGCGCCCTACAGTACATTTCCCTCGCGGAGAAAATCAGCAATTATAACCTGTGAATGGAGAATACTGAGATATGGACTCTTAAACTCTAACCATAATTTATAAGTAAAGAAACAACAATGCAATACATGTAAGTTTAAACTTATTCATTTAACATCGATTGCGAAACAAGCTTTAAGCTCGGCGTCTGCTTCATGGATTCCTAACCAGGCCCTGAAACTATAAAACTTTTAAAACGTGCTCCATGCTCAGAAATGAACTCCATGCTCCAAATAAGGCTTTTGATTGGTCAATTTGGAGAACGAATTTGCTTCTGGCCAAACAGATACTTGAGCACAAATTCTGAGCACAGATTAAAATTTTATAGTTTCGGACCCAGTACTCGCGCCGTTTGTGTGTAAAAATCCCAAAGGCAGAACCCGCTCATCACGGGACCGTTGACGCTCTACCTCTGTGCCACGGTCTCCCAAACGTATACATGTAGTATATATAAGCATGCA
>JASEVX010001194.1:0-20489 GCA_031761405.1 Serripes groenlandicus | reverse complement strand
TTAAACTTGACCATGTTGAAACTTTATCAGAAAGTTTGTCCTGATGATATCCTGGCCAAGTTTGAATATGGGTTGTGTCCTGTCAAAAACTAGGTCACTAGGCCATTTAAGGGAAATCTTGTTAACACTCTGGAAGCCGCAATTTTGCTTGAGTATGTCGAAACTATGTCAGAATGTTTATTTTAGTGATATCTAGGCCAAGTTCGAATATAGGTCATGTCATATCAAAAACTAGGTCACAAGGCCAAATTGAAAGAAAATCTTGTTAACACTCTTGAAGCCATATTTTAAACTTGAGCATGTTGAAACTTTGTCAGAAAGTTTGTCTTGATGATATCTAGGCCAAGTTCGAAACTGGGTCATGTCGACATTTTGGGTCCACAACTAGGTCACTTAGCCAAATTTAATGAAAATCTTGTTAACACTCTGGAAGCCATATTTTAAACTTGACCATGTTGAAACTTTATCAGAAAGTTTGTCCTGATGATATCTTGGCCAAGTTTGAATATGGGTTGTGTCCTGTCAAAAACTAGGTCACTAGGCCATTTAAGGGAATTCTTGTTAACACTCTTGAACCACATGTTTGGCTTGAGCATGTTGAAACTTTGTGAGAATGTTTGTCTTAGTGATATCTAGGCCAAGTTCGAATATAGGTCTTGTCGGGTCAATAACTAGGTCACTAGGCCAAATTGAAGGAAAATCTTGTTAACACTCTTGAAGCCATATTTTAAACTTGAGCATGTTGAAACTTTATCAGAAAGTTTGTCCTGATGATATCTTGGCCAAGTTTGAATATGGGTTGTGTCCTGTCAAAAACTAGGTCACTAGGCCATTTAAGGGAATTCTTGTTAACACTCTGGAACCACATATTTGGCTTGAGCATGTTGAAACTTTGTGAGAATGTTTGTCTTAGTGATATCTAGGCCAAGTTCGAATATAGGTCTTGTCGGGTCAATAACTAGGTCACAAGCCAAATTGAAAGAAAATCTTGTTAACACTCTTGAAGCCATATTTTAAACTTGAGCATGTTGAAACTTTGTCAGAAAGTTTGTCTTGATGATATCTAGGCCAAGTTCGAAACTGGGTCATGTCGACATTTTGGGTCCACAACTAGGTCACTTTGCCAAATTTAATGAAAATCTTGTTAACACTCTGGAAGCCATATTTTTAAACTTGACCATGTTGAAACTTTATCAGAAAGTTTGTCCTGATGATATCTTGGCCAAGTTTGAATATGGGTTGTGTCCTGTCAAAAACTAGGTCACTAGGCCATTTAAGGGAAATCTTGTTAACACTCTTGAACCACATGTTTGGCTTGAGCATGTTGAAACTTTGTGAGAATGTTTGTCTTAGTGATATCTAGGCCAAGTTCGAATATAGGTCTTGTCGGGTCAATAACTAGGTCACTAGGCCAAATTGAAGGACAATCTTGTTAACACTCTTGAAGCCATATTTTAAACTTGAGCATGTTGAAACTTTGTCAGAAAGTTTGTCTTGATGATATCTAGGCCAAGTTCGAAACTGGGTCATGTCGACATTTTGGGTCCACAACTAGGTCACTTTGCCAAATTTAATGAAAATCTTGTTAACACTCTGGAAGCCATATTTTAAACTTGAGCATGTTGAAACTTTATCAGAAAGTTTGTCCTGATGATATCTCGGCCAAGTTTGAATATGGGTTGTGTCCTGTCAAAAACTAGGTCACTAGGCCATTTAAGGGAAATCTTGTTAACACTCTGGAACCACATGTTTGTCTTGAGCATGTTGAAACTTTGTGAGAATGTTTGTCTTAGTGATATCTAGGCCAAGTTTGAATATTGGTCATGTCATATCAAAAACTAGGTCACAAGGCCAAATTGAAAGAAAATCTTGTTAACACTCTTGAAGCCATATTTTAAACTTGAGCATGTTGAAACTTTGTCAGAAAGTTTGTCTTGATGATATCTAGGCCAAGTTCGAAACTGGGTCATGTCGACATTTTGGGTCCACAACTAGGTCACTTAGCCAAATTTAATGAAAATCTTGTTAACACTCTGGAAGCCATATTTTAAACTTGACCATGTTGAAACTATATCAGAAAGTTTGTCCTGATGATATCTTGGCCAAGTTTGAATATGGGTTGTGTCCTGTCAAAAACTAGGTCACTAGGCCATTTAAGGGAATTCTTGTTAACACTCTTGAACCACATGTTTGGCTTGAGCATGTTGAAACTTTGTAAGAATGTTTGTCTTAGTGATATCTAGGCCAAGTTCGAATATAGGTCTTGTCGGGTCAATAACTAGGTCACTAGGCCAAATTGAAGGAAAATCTTGTTAACACTCTTGAAGCCATATTTTAAACTTGAGCATGTTGAAACTTTATCAGAAAGTTTGTCCTGATGATATCTTGGCCAAGTTTGAATATGGGTTGTGTCCTGTCAAAAACTAGGTCACTAGGCCATTTAAGGGAATTCTTGTTAACACTCTGGAACCACATATTTGGCTTGAGCATGTTGAAACTTTGTGAGAATGTTTGTCTTAGTGATATCTAGGCCAAGTTCGAATATAGGTCTTGTCGGGTCAATAACTAGGTCACAAGGCCAAATTGAAAGAAAATCTTGTTAACACTCTTGAAGCCATATTTTAAACTTGAGCATGTTGAAACTTTGTCAGAAAGTTTGTCTTGATGATATCTAGGCCAAGTTCGAAACTGGGTCATGTCGACATTTTGGGTCCACAACTAGGTCACTTTGCCAAATTTAATGAAAATCTTGTTAACACTCTGGAAGCCATATTTTTAAACTTGACCATGTTGAAACTTTATCAGAAAGTTTGTCCTGATGATATCTTGGCCAAGTTTGAATATGGGTTGTGTCCTGTCAAAAACTAGGTCACTAGGCCATTTAAGGGAAATCTTGTTAACACTCTTGAACCACATGTTTGGCTTGAGCATGTTGAAACTTTGTGAGAATGTTTGTCTTAGTGATATCTAGGCCAAGTTCGAATATAGGTCTTGTCGGGTCAATAACTAGGTCACTAGGCCAAATTGAAGGAAAATCTTGTTAACACTCTTGAAGCCATATTTTAAACTTGAGCATGTTGAAACTTTGTCAGAAAGTTTGTCTTGATGATATCTAGGCCAAGTTCGAAACTGGGTCATGTCGACATTTTGGGTCCACAACTAGGTCACTTTGCCAAATTTAATGAAAATCTTGTTAACACTCTGGAAGCCATATTTTAAACTTGAGCATGTTGAAACTTTATCAGAAAGTTTGTCCTGATGATATCTCGGCCAAGTTTGAATATGGGTTGTGTCCTGTCAAAAACTAGGTCACTAGGCCATTTAAGGGAAATCTTGTTAACACTCTGGAACCACATGTTTGTCTTGAGCATGTTGAAACTTTGTGAGAATGTTTGTCTTAGTGATATCTAGGCCAAGTTTGAATATTGGTCATGTCCGGTCAAAAACTAGGTCACTAGGCCAAATGTAAGGAAAATCTTGTTAACACTCTGAAAGCCACATCTTTAGCTTGAGCATGATTAAACTATGTGGGAAAGCTAAGTTCGAATACAGGTCATGACCGGTCAAAAACTAGGTCACTAGGCCAAATTTAAAGAAAATCTTGTTAACACTCTGGACGCCACATTTTTGGCTTGAGCATGTTGAAACTTTGTCAGAATGTTTGTCTTAATGATGTCTAGGTCAAGTTTGAATATCGGTCAGGTCAGGTCAACAACTAGGTCACTAGGCTAAATTGTAGAACAATCTAGTTAACACTATAGAGATTGCATTTTTGACTTGAGCAGCTGGAAATCTTTTCATAAAGTTTGTCTTGATGATATTGCCATTGGCGCTGAAAGAGTAAAGTCTTAAATAGCCCATTCTCAGGTGAGCGATTCCAGGGCCTCATGGCCATCTTGTTTTACTTAGAAATTCTGGTTAAAGTTTTGCGTACAACTAAATTAAGAGTCCATATCTCAGTATTTACTAGATGCATTGCATTGAAACTTTAAACAACCCTACCCAATTATCACACTTATGTAGATTATCAAGTATGATAACTATATCCTGCATTTTATGCAAATTATGGCCCCTTTTTTACTTAGAAATGCTGGTTAAAGTTTTGTGTGCAACTAAATTAAGAGTCTATATCTCAGTATTTACTAGATGCATTGCATTGAAACTTTAAACAACCCTACCCAATTATCACACTCATGTAGATTATCAAGTATGATAACTCTATCCTGCATTTTATGCAAGTTATGACCCTTTTTTTACTTAGAAATTCTGGTTAAAGTTTTGCATACAACTACATTAAGAGACCATCTCTTAGTAACTACATGATGCATTGCATTGAAACTTTATACAACCCTTCCCAACCGTCACACCTATGTAAACAATCAAGTATAATAACTCTATCCAGTATATTTTGCAATTTATGGCCCTTTCCTTAACTAGAAATTTGGTTAAAGTTTTGCATGCAACTACATTAAGAGTCGATATCCTAGTATTTACTTCATGCATTGCTTTGAAACTTGATGCAACCCTATCCAACTATCACACCTATGTTGATTTTCAAGTTAAATAACTCTATCCTGCATTTTATTCAAGTTATGGCCCTTTTTGGACTTATAAATTCTGGTTAAAGTTTTGCATGCAACTACATTAAGAGACCATATCTTAGTAACTACTTCATGCATTGCATTGAAACTAAAAAATTATACAGCCCTTCACAATCATCACACCTATGTATACAATCAAGAACAAACTATATCCGGCATTTTATGCAAGTTATGGCCCTTTTTGGACTTAGAAATTCTGGATTAAGTTTTGCAACTACATTTACAGTGTAATCTCATTCAAACTTGAAGCATTGTATTGAAACTTTATATACAACCTTTCCCAATTTCACAACTATAAACACAACCAATTAAGATAACTCTATCCTGCATATGGTGCAAATTGTTGTCGTTTTTTTACTTAGAAGTTATGGTTAAAGGTTTGCATGCAACTACATTAAGAATCCATATCTTATTAACTACTTGATGCAATTTCCATTGCCTTCCTAACCATCACACCTATTAAAATGATCAAGTTAAATAACTCTATCCTGCATATAATGCAAATTATCACCCTTTAAGAAATTTTGGTTAATGTTTTGCATGCAACTACATTAGAGTCCATTATCTCAGTAACTTAAATAAGCGGTGGAATAGTCGAGCGCGCTATTCTGTTAACATTTTGTCCGTCGTCCGTCGTTCACTTTTAGCTTTTTAAAAAAACGTCATCTCCTTCTTAACCACATGACCAATTTCAACCAAACTTCACAGGAATGTTCATTCGGTGGCGCTCTTTCAAAATTGTTCAAAGATTTAAATTCCATAGAGAACTCTGGTTTCCGTGGCAACAAAAAAGAGGAAATTAACCAAAACTTAAAAAATCTTCTTGTCCCAGGGGTCACATGTTTTACATAGACTCATATGGGGAAAAAACTTTAAAAATCTTCTTGTCTAAAATTAGAGACCAAGACATTTGATATTTGGTATGTAGCTTCATCTAGTGGACCTCTACCAAGATTGTTCAAATTATAGCCTTTTGGGTCAAGAATGGCCCCTACCTTGGGGTCACTTTTTTACATAGACTCGTAAAGGGAAAAAACTTTAAAAATCTTCTTGGCTAAAAGTAGAAGACCAAGTCCTTTGATATTTGGTATGTAGCATCATCTAGTGGACCTCTACCAAGATTGTTCAATATATAGCCCTTGGGGTTACAAAGAATTGTATAGGGAGAAACTTTAAAAATCTTCTTTCAAATGATTTTGTAGAAATGTTCCCTGGGTGACCCTCTATTAGATTCCTTCAAGAAATGATGATTGGTTGAAATTTTGAAAAACAAGGCCGCCAGGGGGCGGGGCTATTTTGTCATATATGGCTATAATGAAAACTTAAACATCTTCTCCGACGAAAGTGTTGGGCTGATTTTCAAATAATTATGTAGAAATGTTCGTTGGGTGACCCTCTATCAGATTCCCTTAAGCCATTTTGATTGGTCTAAAAACATGGCCAACAGAGGGCGGGGCTATTTTGCGTTATATGGCTATAGAGAAAACTAAACAAATCTTCTCCTCCAAAAGTTTCAGGCCAATTTTCAAATAATGTTGTAGTAATGTTCTATGTGACCCTCTATCAGATTCCTTCAAGCCATGTTGATTGGTCAAAAAATATGAATGCCAGGGGGCGGGGCTTTTTTGCCCCATATGGCTATATTAAAAACTTAAAAATCTGCTTCTCCAAAAGCGTCAGGCTGGTTTTCAAAAAAATTTGTAAAAATGTTCCTTGGGTGACCTCTATCATATTTCTTCAAGCCATGTGGATTGGTTGAAAAACATTCCCCCATGGGGCAGGGCTGTTGTGCGTTATATGGCTAAAGTAAAAACTTAAAAAATCTTCTCCTATGATTATGAAACTGTCTGGTCGATTTTCAAATGATTTTGTAGAAGTGTTCCTTGGTTGACTCTCTACGAGATTCCACCAAGCCATGTTGATTGGTCTTTAAATATAGCCGCCAGGGGGCCGATTTTCAAATAATTTTGCAGAAATGTTCCTTTGGTGACACTCTACGGGATTCCTTCAAGCCATGGTGATTGTTCGAAAAATATGGCCACCAGAGGGCGGGGCTCTGGAGATTTAATTGACGAGTGGAGCGATACTGGCCCTCTAGGGCCTCTTGTTCAAGCAATTTAACGGTATCCCAACCCGCAAAGCACCCTAGAATGCTTCAATATTTGCAGAACACACAAAATTGACCTTTAATATTTTCCAGCCAAATGCACTTTAAGACAAAGTGGTCAAGGTGAGTTATTGTGATCGCCTTAGGTGACCCTCTACAACAATTGTTCAAGGCATTGTTCGAAAAACATGGTAGTCAGGCGGCATCAGAAAGGGGGCAAAATTACAAAATATGATTCATTTCATTTTTAGCTCACCTGAGCTTTGCTCAAGGTGAGTTATTGTGATCGCCATTTGTCCGTCGTCCGTCATGCGTCAACATCTTCTCCTCAGTAACCAGTGGGTCAATTGAGATGAAACTTCACAGAAAGCACCCTCTCAATGACCTTACCAGAATTCCTTCAAATGTTTGGGATCCATGCAGAATTCTGAAAAAAACTTTCTTCTTCTCCCAAACTGGTTGGCAGATTTTCAAATAATTTTATAGAGATGTTCCTTGGATGACCCTCTATCAGATTCCTTCATGCCATGTTGATTGGTCGAAAACATGGCCGCCGGGGCGCGGGGCTTTTTTGCACCATATGGCTATATTGAAAACTTAAAAAAATCTTCTCCGACGAAAGTGTCAGGCCATTTTCAAATAATTTTGTAGTAATGTTCCTTAAGTGACCCACTATCAGATTCCTTCAAGCCATGTTGATTGGTCAAAAGACTTGGCCGCCAGTGGGCAGGGCTATTTTGCTTTATATGGCTATAGTGAAAACTGAAAAAAAAAAAAAATCAAATAATTTTGTAGAAATGTTCCTAGGGTGACCCTCTATCAGATTGCTTCAAGCCATGTTGATTGGTAAAAAAAACATGGCCTTAAGGGGGCGGGGCTGTTTGGAGATTCAATTTTTGCCTAATGGCCGTGGAGCGATACTGGCCCTCTTGAAAGCACAAAAGCAAATGCTAGGTCAATTAAGCAATGACTATCAAAGAAAATTCAATTTTTAGCTCGACATTTTTGAAGAAATGGCCAGCTATACTACTTGCCTTGGCGTCTCCGTTTTGTTAAGTTTTTTATACCATCTCATTTTTAGCTCCACTGGCTGAAAGCCAGTCGAGCTTATGTCATGGCGAATTGTCCGTCGTGCGTGCGTCTGTGCGTGCGTTAACTTTTTCCTTTAAACCACATCTTCTCCCTAACCACTTGGCCAATTTGGTTGAAACTTCATAGGAAGCACCCTCTCAATGTCCTCTCTTAAATTCCTTCATTTTGTTTTGATCCATCCATAATTCAAATAATTTTGTAGAAATGTTCCTTGGGTGACCCTTTATTAGATTCATTCAAGAAATGTTGATTGGGCGAAAAACATGGCCGCCAGGGGGCAGGGCTATTTTGCCTTATATAGCTATAGTGAAAACTTAAAAAGTCGTCTTCTCCGAAAGTGTTCAGCCGATTTTCAAATAATTTTGTAGAAATGTTCATTGGGTGACCCTCTATCAGATTCCTTCAAGCCATGTTGATTGGTAAAAAAACATGGCCGCCAGAGGGCGGGGCTATTTTGCCTATATGGCTAAAGAGAAAACTTTAAAAATCTTCTTCTCTGAAAGTGTTCAGCCGATTTTCAAAATGTTTTGTAGAAATGTTCAATTGGTGACCCTCTTTCAGATTCCTTCAAGCCATGTTGATTGGTAAAAAAACATGGCCACCAGAGGGCGGGGCTTTTTTGCCTATATGGCTATAGTGAAAACTTCTCCTCCGAAAGTATCCAGCCGATTTTCAAATAATTTTGTAGAACTGTCCCTTGGGTGACCCTTTATTAGATTCCTTCAAGAAATGTTGATTGGTTGAAAAACATGGCCGCTAGGGGGCGGGGCTATTTTGTCTTATACATATAGCTATAGTGAAAACTTAAAAAATCTTCTTCTCCGAAAGTGTTCAGCCGATTTTCAAATAATTTTGTAGAGATGTTCCTTGGCTGACCCTCTATCAGATTCCTTCAAGCCATGTTGATTGGTAAAAACACATGGCCGCAAGAGGGCGGGGCTATTTTGCCGTATATGGCTAAAGAGAAAACTTAAACAATCTTCTTCTCCGAAAGTGTCTGGCTGATATTCAAATAATTTTGTAGAAATGTTCCTAGGCTGACCCTCTATCAGATTCTTTCAAGCCATGTTGATTGGTTGAACAATATGGCTACCAGGGGGTGGGGCTATTTTGCCTTATATGGCTTTAGTGAAAACTTAAAATATCCTCTCCTCCGAAAGTGTCGGGCCAATTTTCAAATAATGTTGAAGAAACATTCCTTGGGTGACACTCTACACGATTCCTTTAAGCCATGGTGGTTGGTAAAAAACATGGCCACCAGGGGGCAGGGCTGTTTGGAGATTTGATTTTTGCCTTATGGCCGTGGAGCGATACTGGCCCTCTTGGGCCTCTTGTTATTGTATCTCAATCAACCAAAGTTGTTGTGTCCATCGTGCGTGCGTACGTCCGTAAACAATTGCTTGTGCACGCAATGAAGTCTTCAGTTTGTAGTGTATCTCATTCAAACTTATACAGTAGTTAGATATCCATTAGAGCTCGGTTCCTTTCGCAAACCATGCAATACTGGATTAAAAAAGAGACTCTATTTACTATCTGATCTTCACCAAACTTAGATAGTAGTCAAATATTGATGAGAGCTCGGTTCCTTTCGAAAACCAGCCAAATGTCCCCTTGCATGACTGGATTATGGCCCTTGAAATTGTCAAAATTGCTATAATACAGATTGTGAACACAATAGAGTCTCCATTTACTATCCAGTCTTCACCAAACGTAGATAGTGGTTAAATATTGATGAGAGCTCGGTTCCTTTCGCAAACCAGCCAGATCTGCCCATGCAAGACTGGATTATGGCCCTTGAAATTGTCAAAATTTCTAAAATAGAGCTTGTGAACATATATTAATAGAAGCTCCATTTACTATCTGATCTTCACCACACTTAGATAGTAGTTAAATATAGATACTATATACAATACTTGCTTATTCTTTTTCCCTTTGTTGCACATACATACATGCTCTGGATTGAAAATGACCAAAGAGCATAGGCCCTCATGGGCCTCTTGTTTTGAAAGTGCTTGTCTGATTTTAAGAACATTGAAAAGAAATCTTACTTCAGTGATCTTCTACTTAATTTGTTCAAGCCGTATTGATTGGTTACAAAATCATTGAGAACTTTGGTTGCTGCGGCGTCAGAAAGGGGGCAAAATGTCCAAACTTTAAAAATCTTCCCCTCCGAATCTGCTTGTCAAATTTTTATATAATTTAGTTGAAATGTTCCTTGGGTGATCCTCTTCAAGAATTGTTCAAGCCATACTGTTAAGTTGAAAAACATGGCATTCAGGCAGCATCGGAAAAGGGAGGAAATGAGCTTATGTTATGGCGAATTGTCTGTTGTGCGTGCGTGCGTTAACCTTTTGCTTCACACAACTTCTCCCCTTGGCCAATTAGAATGAAACTTCTTGGGAACCATCCTCACAATGTCCTTTCCTGAATTCCTTCAACTTTCTTGGATCCATGCAAAATTATGGTTTCCATGGCAACCGAAAGAAAAGAAATAGTGTAAAATCTTCTCAGAAAGTGTCGGGCCGATTTCCAAATACCTTTGTAAATATGCTTCTGGGGTGACCCTCTATCAGATTCCTTTAAGACAAGTTGATTGGACGAAAAACATGGCCGCCAGGGGGTGGGTCTATTTTGCCTTATATGGCTATAGTGACAACTTAAAAAATCTTCTTCTCTGAAAGTCTTGGGCCGATTTTCAAATAATTCTGTAGAAATGTTCATTGGGTGACTCTTTATCAGATTCCTTTAAGTCAAATTGATTGGTCAAAAAACATGGCCGCCAGGGGGCGTGGCTATTTTGCCTTATATGGCTTAAGTGAAAACTTAAAAAATCTTCTCCGAAAGTCTTTGGTCAATTTTCAAATAATTTTGTAGAAATGTTCCTTGGGTGACTCTTTATCAGATCCCTTCAAGCAAAGTTGATTTGTTGAAAACTCCCGAGCCCCGGTAGCTCAGTCGGTAGCGAAGCCGGCTGTCAATCCAGGCGTTGTGAATTCGAATCCCGGCTTGGTCAACTTTCTTTCCGACGATTGACAAAAGTCAATGCGACATGCATCATTCGTCTTCCACCAATGGGCTAAGTCTATGTGGAAAAGCAGCCAGTTGTTTGGGAAGATTGTTGTGTGAAGTACTGGTGTGAGAAAACCAGGAAATGCATGAGTAGGTGAACTGGCCGCCGTGATATAACCGAGAAATTGTTAAAAAACGGCGTTAAACCCCCAATCAATCAATCATTGTTTGAAAACTATGGCTGCCAGGGGGCCGGGCTATTTTGCCATCATTCATGTATCAATAAGCAAACAGAATAACTTTAATAACTTTGCAACATTGTTCAAAAGCTTTTTCATGTAATCTTAGAAAATAAACTCAATTGATAGTTACTTTGGTAACTTTTTACAAATATCTACATGCCATATGAATTAAAGGCAAACTTATTTAAACAACATTTATTTTGCTTTATGACCTTGTAGCGATACTTAAAGTGCTTGTCTTATTTTAAGAAAATTGAAAAAAATCTTACTTCATTGATCCTCTACTTAAAATCATTGAGAACCTTGGTTGCTGCGAGATCAGAAAGGGGGCAAAATGTCTAAACTTGAAAAAATCTTCTCCTCTGAATCTGCTTGTCAGATTCCAATATAATTTGATAGAAATGTTCCTTCGGTGACCGTCTGCAAAAATTGTTTAAGTCATACTGATTGGTTGAACAACATGGCAGTCGGGCGGCACCAGAAAAGGGACAAAATGACAAATATGGAAATTCCATTTTTAGCTCCACTGAAAGCCAGTCGAGCTTATGTCATGGGGAATTGTCCGTCGTGCGTGCGTCCGTTAACGTTTTGCTTCAAACGACTTCTCCCTAACCACTTTGCCAATTCGGAAGGAAACTTCATAGGAAGCAT
This sequence comes from Serripes groenlandicus, assembly GCA_031761405.1. NCBI lineage: Eukaryota > Metazoa > Mollusca > Bivalvia > Cardiida > Cardiidae > Serripes > Serripes groenlandicus. The sequence continues at coordinate 8,787 of JASEVX010001194.1, read as the reverse complement.
CTTCTCAATGTCCTCTCCTAAATTCCTTCAAATTGCTCCATGTAAAATTCTGGTTTCCATGGTAACCGAAAGAAAAAAATATTGCAAATAATTTTGTAGTAATTTTCTTTGGGTGACCCTATATCAGGTTCCTTCAATCCAAGTTGATTTGGTCGAAAAACATGGCCGCCAGGGAGCGGGGCAGTTTTGCCTTATATAGCTATAGTGAAATAGGTTACTCTTGTTAAAACTCTGGAAGCCGTATTTCTAACTTGATCAAGTTGAAACTCTGTTTGAAATGGTCTTTTTGACTTGAGCATGTTGAAATGTTGTCAGAACGATTGTCTTGGTGATATCTAGGCAACGTTCGAATATGGATCATGTCGGGTCAAAAACTAGACCAAATCGAAAGGAAATATTATTAACACTCAGTTGTTTGCTCATTTGACTGCACAATGAGTTATTTGCATTTACTTTGTGGTTGACTTGACTCCAGGGCTACAATGACCCATCATGGTACTCTTGATTTTAACAAATAGACGAAGATTTGAAATTACTATGCGTCAATATCAATTTAACTGTCTCAAAATCCCAGAAAACACGTTCTGCAGAAATCAATACGAACGGAGTTATTGTGGTTGGCATGACAAGTCATATTGGAAAACTCAGGTGAGCGATCTAGGAGCAATGGCCCTCTTATTTTAAGAAAAACCTGTGAATTGGATACAACATTGCCTATCAAACGAGTTTACATGTACCACCTGCTCTGTCAATCACTTTTATATTTAATCCGTATTTCTATTATCTCATATACCACAAATCTGCAGCAGACGCATTTGCAAATATTTAGTCAAGAAGAAAAACCCTTTAATTGGAGTTATGTGATTTTTAAAGAGCTATACATATTGTAGCAAAGGAATAAATTGCCCTTGATGAGCAAATTCCCATTTTTAGCTTATGCCCAGTCAGTGGAATAATTGAAGGAATTACCTACATTACAGGAATCCGCCTAAACCGCGTGGTTAGCGTCGGGGATTTGCAACCGAGTGTCCCGGCTTCGATCCACAGTCGCGGCGCGACTGTCATGGTGAAGTGCCCTTGGGCAAGGCACATATCCTAGCCTAGTACTGGTTTGTTTCCCCAGGGATCACGAATACATGAATTGTCGCCCTGATATAAATTCGATCCACAGTCGCGGCGCGACTGTCATGGTGAAGTGCCCTTGGGCAAGGCACATATCCTAGCCTAGTACTGGTTTGTTTCCCCAGGGATCACGAATACATGAATTGTCGCCCTGATATAAAATACGGCGTATAACCCCGATAAAACAAACAAAACACGCAGCTCATATATATGTGTGTCACACCATGGGGAAATCGTCCTTTTACTTGCCCATCGCCAGTCTGGTCAGAATCACATCTTTCCGCTACCAATATAGCGGTCTTACAAACAAAACATCCGGTTACAAACAGGGACAAAATCAATGTGGCCGCCAGAAGCTGTACTTGAATCGTTAGATATTTAAACAATTTCCCATCTCGTGATATGCGATATCGTACGATATCAATGTAGAGGTAATACGGTGAACTAGGTCAACGCCATCTCGCATGCATGCATTTTCAATGACAAAGATGCATTGCTCTTCTGCAAGATATTGGATGAGATCGAATGTTGTAAAATATCGCATTGATGACTAAATTACGATCCTATCGCATACTTGAATTGTCGGCCTCTGGAAGTTACTAGGATACTTAATTGTCAGACTGTATAGCAAAAAGCGAAGGGTTTGAACAGAATGCGGTTGCACTGACCCAAAGATCGGGTATGGCAGGACGTGATTTGTAAAATATATAACCCGCGTTTAAGCAGTTTCAGCAGAACTTTTAAATGTGGGAAACCAAGATATATATGGGAAACCAAGATATATATGGGAAACCATATATGGGAAACCAAGATATTATTGGTTTCCCACACAATTTGAATGCGAGTTGTAACGAAAAGCATTGAATATGCAACACTGAATTTGGAGGTCCACCAGAAAACCAACATTGTGGACTCTGCGTAGAGTATCGACCCGTCTGCGTAGAGTATCGACCCGGATCGGCCTAAGCATGCCGCGCAGGCTAAACCGAACCGACACTTTTCGCCTTCTGTGGATGTTCTGTTTCATGAATCATTACTCTATACCTCTATCCCCTTGATACGGAATGTGTCGGCCCGGATTAGCCTGCGCGGACTCCACAGGCTGATCTGGGTCGATACATTACGCGGAGTCGATAATGATGGTCTTCTCGTGGAACGGCTCATATCTACATGGACAACGATAGGCGGGGTATGATTCATAATTTGTAAGCCGCGTCTTGCGATAAGGTACCTTATTGCCTCTTCGGTTTTGCATCACGCAAATTGTCATGGGACTATTTAACAAGTGGGGCTACATTTCTAATACTTTGCAAGAAGATAAATTTACATGTAGGTCATTATATATAACATGTAGACGGACAGTCAATCCTCTGGCGTTTCTGGTCCGTTTTTATTACATTCCTACCCTTTGTCCTTATACGACAATTCTGAAGCAAACGACTATGAACATATTTTATCAAAAAATAGAAAATCTCTATAATTGAATGGGTAACCTATGACTAAAAGTGGAAAACATTATGTCAAAAGGAGAAATTGCTTGTTTTGAGCAATTTCTTCTTTTGTCACTATGTTTTCGAATATACGTGCAGATTATAATGAGTAAGCAATAATCTATATTAATAGAAGGCCAATAATAAATAGTACACTAGATTTGATTGGGTGATTATCGTGACCATCCAATCAACTTGGTAACTCGACGGTCGATAAGTCTCTCACTTCACCACGTACTCTTAACTCGGAAAGACGCATTTTTTAAAAAATATTTAAGTTCAATTTGTTATAATTGTAGTTTTATATTGTCAAAATGAATCCGAATTCTATGACAGTTGGAATAATTGTGTTCGCAATCTCCTTATTGGTAGTACAATGTACATGTAAGTATCATTTTCTGAAAATATGTTTTTTATTTAAATTGATTGTTAATTTGTCCGTGGATTGTGTTTTTGGGTTCAGGTTGTGATTTAATATATTGCATCTTATTTAAATACACACATTGATACCGACTCATAATATATGAAGTTCGTTTGTAAGTTCTGGATATTAACTAGCATGCAGTTATATTGTTTGGAATCCTGCTATTTCAACTGTGACAGTCGCGATCTGTATGTGACCTTCCCTTCACTTACCTTATTAGTATTATACAGATGAATGATTTTATATTTTGTAAATGAGAAAGGGCTTAGCCTGAGCGCATATTAGCTGGGTCAATCTGAAATGGAAACTGTAACATCTCCGTTTCTGTAGGTTGCAATATGAATAGGCATGTAGGTTAATTCAGTGGGGTTATGCTTTTAGAATTTTGCTTCGCGTAGACGTACATAAGACTAACGAGACGTCGAATTCTCAACATCTCGTAAAGGAAGCAAGAGCCTTTTCATCCGACGCGATACGTTTAATACAGTTCAAATCATTGTGGCAAAAGGAGAAAATGCTCATAATTACCAATTTCGCATTAACTCACAGCATTTCAAAAACCTGGATTATTTTAGGAAAGGGTTAAGACTTGTCTAATTTTTTGAGAAATAAGAGGTGACCTAGCTCATCTTAACTGATTTAAACCGCCCTTCCAACATGGAAAACATCTGCAACAGACGTGTTAAAAGGCACTTGAGAAAATTCTCTTTAGAAAAATGTTTAGTTAAGAGTAGAGTTGAAAACAGTGTTGGAAAAGGAGAAAATCCCATGAAGCACAGATTCTGAGTCATTGACGCATTTATAACTCAAATACACCTCAACGAGAATGTTCAAACGTATCCGATCGACTACCAAAGAGCGCAGCTTATTTGCCTTATAAAGGGTATTGCAAAACTTTTGCTCCTTCCTATATCTTTTCGGTAGTCTTTGAACACATCTGATTGATCCATTCTTTAAAGAGATAAACTTAACTAAATGTCATTAACTTTGTTCTTGAAAAAGATGAATCAAAATGTCTAGTTAATGATCTATAAAAACAGAATAGTGCGAAGGCTGCTGAAAGCATGGAGGTGTCGTTAGACCGACTTAATACTACGCTGTGGTGATGTATAACGTAGTATTAGGAACCACTTTCAGTCATCATGAAATGTTACAAGCACAGTAAAGTTGGAATTTCTCTATTTTGTGGAAGGATCTAGCCCTCAATTTCCGATATCACCACCAACTTATAGGACATACAAGCTAGCACTGTGTGTCGAAAAGGTGCCTACTTTTGACGTGCTTTTAACACTGCCTCCTCCTACAAAACATGTATTTGAAATCGTTTGACCTCATAAAGGAATTTGCTAATCTCACTGAAAAGCAAATCAATTAAACTTTCTGCAACCATTTTCGATTCAATTTCCTATCACAAAAAAAAAAATCAACCCCCCCGCCCCCCCTCCCCCCCCCCCCCCCCCCCCCTCTATGAATTTCCCCCCGAAAAATTTCCCACTATATCTCCCAGTTCTTTTTTTTTTTTTTAGCTCACCTGAGCATTAAGTGCTAAAGGTAAGCTATTATGATATTTTGTCCCGTGCGTGGTCAACAATTGCCATGTGAACAATCTGCAGGCAATAGTTTGCATCTTTATGAATGTGTATAGGAACATATGTCTCCATCAAATCTTGGCCAAGTTCAAAACTGGGTCATTTGAGGTCACAGGGTGAAATTGAAGTAATCTTGTGAACACTCTGGATGCTACATTTTAAACTTGAGCACGTTGAAACTGTGTTAGATTTATTGTCTTTATTATATTTAGGAAAACATTAAATGTAGGATATGTCCGCTAAAAACTATGTCACTTGGCCAAATTTATGGAAAATCTTGAGAATACTGTGGAAGCACTATATTATCTTCAGCATGATGGAACCTTTTCTGAATAATTGTCTTGTTGATAGTTCCAATAAAGGTCATATCCGGTCAAAAGCTAGGTCACATGGGTAAATTGAAGATTTTTTTTTGTTAGCACTCTAGAGACCGCAATATTTGTATCAGCAACTTGGAACTCTGTCAGAATGTTTGTCTTGATGATATCTATACCAAGTTTTAAAAGTGAAAAATCCATGTCACACGGCCAAATTGAAGGAACATGTTTTTAACACTTCGGAAGCCATATTTTAACTTATGCATGTTAAAGCGACTGAACTCCAGATACCCAACTGTCGAAAAGAAATAAAATTTCCAATTTTAAGAAAATAAGTGTTATTTTTGTATCTGGGGCATTAAAATATGATAACTGACATATGACATACCCCTAAAATCGGTGAGATTTTCTTGTTTTCGATACTTTTTCCATCGCAAATTCTACCCTGTCAGTAACGGGGTAAGTATTTTTAAATAGGAAACCCCTTCATCGGGACAATTGAAAACGACTCAAGTTCACTTTATTGATAAAAAACGATACATTTTCTACCCTGGTTTTACTTGGATAACATAAAGAATAACATTTAGGGCAAATTCGATTTTTTTTTTTTTTTTTTTGTTCGTGCCATCTTGATTTCAGTCGCTTTAAAACTTTGTCAAAAGAGGTTTATTTTTGTCTAGGCTTAGTTTGAATATAGGCCATATCCAGTCAAAAACTAGGTCATAACGCCAAATTGAAAACAAAATTGTTAACACTTTGGAAACCGTATTCTTAAGTTAAGGGTGTTGGAATTTGGTCAAAATGATTGTCTAGGTGATATTCTAGGTCAATTTCGAATATGTGTCATGTTGGGTCAAACACAAAGCAAAATCGAAGGGAAAACACTAGTACCAGCCTGCATGCCCGGAAGATAAGTTATTGATGTTGACTATGTGGTTAACATAACTCAGGGGAGCGATCCAGGGCCGCCACGGCCCTCTTGTTAACAAATCGTAAATGACATGCAAGTAACATCTTAATGGTACAGTTTGTGTCGACCTTTTACCCTGTGTTCACATGAGCCTGTTTTCGTTATAAGTCCTATTTCCATAAAGCAAACATATTTCTGCACTGAATATTTGTTTTCATTTGAGCCGCGTCTGGCCTCTATCACCCTGACACGGAATGTGTCGACCCGGATCTGGGTTGAAACATAATGCCGATTCCATAATGTTGGTTTTCCCGTGGAACGGCTCAAATATATTTGTTTTCTAATGTAGAATTCAAGGTCAAGTATGGTTTCCCTAAATTATGCAAGAAAAATTTACCAGGCTAAAATGGTTACCGTCATTTTGGACCAAATCGAGCCCGGACAAAACCGGTCAAGCGTTTCTCTACTTTCACTTTCAAACAAGGTCAAAATACAAAAGTGACAAAATCAATCATTTCCAGGGCATCCAATACACATTTACAATGAATTTTAAACTCAATGTCCTATATTGAATGCATTCTGTTGATGGTATACACTAATTTTTACACAACAAATGTGTTTTTTAAGGATTATTTGGCGTAATTTGACCTAAACTATTTCTAAAGAAGGGACCTTATTAAACGTGTTTCAGTTTTAAAAGCGGTGGTCTGAATGACGTATTCGTCAGTCCGCGGTCACTACATTTGTAAAATACGACGACCTTACTTACAATGATTAACCCTTTCCCACATTCAAAAAATCTGCAGCAGACGACTTTCAAAACATCTAGATATGAATATTGAAATCTCTTTTACTGAACTTATGATCATTGAATACAGTTCAAAACATTGTGTGTAAAGGGGAAATTCTTAAATAATCAGTTTCTCCTTTTGCCACAATGTTTTCAAAAGTGGTCTCCTGTAGAGAAAGCGTCTGTATGTGGGAAAGGGTTAACCAAACGGTTTGTATCGATCCATTCCAGCCGCGATTTGCTACATGTATTTGGGATCGAATGTCACACGTACACATCTTGGTTTCCCAAGCAATCGAATGATATTTTACACTGAAGTAAACTGAACGTAGCTCCTGTCAAAATATTGTGAACATTTTTCGGTTCACTTCAAGTGCACCCACGTCCAAACAATGCCATTGAGACCAAGATTCGATATATTATAATTATCTTTTTCACTATTGTCTCATTAATTGCTTATATCAGTGGTGCAATTTTCATTTGATACCGCTGCAACAATTTCCTTCAAAGTGATGGGATTTAAAATGATTTCAATAGCAATGCATTTAAAACGTTTCATCTATGCTTTGTGAAATACTTTAAAAAATTGATTAATTCGTTTGTATGATGTTTTACGTCGCTTTTAACAATATTTCAGTTATATAACGCTGAAGAAAATGTAGATAACACAGGATTTTATTTCTGCTTTGATAGTAGGATAGGATCGGACTGATATGACATGTAAATGTGTTAATTGCATAAAAATCCCGGCTAAAATCCATTGTATACCAGGAGTTGTGCTTAATTATCCAGATAGCAGATGCGCATATGTATGTAACATTTTAGTATACAGATAGACCACCATTCTGTGTGTACAGTGGGTTTTTTGCGTTCAACTCCTATATCATTCAATATATGGAAATAACAAAGTGCTATTGTAAACTGTTCACGTTAGACTTTTGGGATCGGTAAATCAACGTCCAAATGTAATCTGCAGTTAGCACCTTGCTATGAGCACTTTCAGTGATTTGATATTGGAATGCATTTAACCCTTTCCCGCATATAAGACATCTGCAGCAGACGAAGTCGATAACATTTAGTAAAACATATGGCAAATCTCTATAATTGAGTTTTAAAATACGTTCTGCTGCAGATACATCAGAAAGGGGCTGTATGAGAGAAAGGTTTAAGCCTCGTCTAGCTATTTGGGGTCAAATTGCAACTCCGTAATGGGATACAATAAAGGGGATGTTGTCACTTATGACAGTAAGTATCAGATGTCCAGATAAGATGGGGTAAACAGCTCTTTTCCACACAATAGCTCTCTTATTATCCAACCAAACCCTTTGATGTGGGTACTCAAAAGAATCGTCTCAATGAGACGATTCTTTTGAGTACCCACATCATAGGGTTATATAGTGTAATACAGATTTTAGAACATGCAAAACGCCCCTTATCTAGAGCTCTGACGTATGTGCAAGGATATACACATGTTTATCCACACTCGCCAGACGTGACTCATGTTTGTGTACTGCAAAACAATCTTGGATAACCGACTTACAAATGAGGCGATTCTTTTGAGTACCCACATTATAGGGTTATATAGTCTAATAAAGATTTTAGAACATGCAAAACGCCCCTTATCTAGAGCTCTGACGTATGTGCAAGGATATATACATGTTTATCCACACTCGCCAGACGTGACTCATGTTTGTGTACTGCAAAACAATCTTGGATAACCGACTTACAAATGAGGCGATTCTTTTGAGTACCCACATCATAGGGTTATATAGTCTAATAAAGATTTTAGAACATGCAAAACGCCCCTTATCTAGAGCTCTGACGTATGTGCAAGGATATATACATGTTTATCCACACTCGCCAGACGTGACTCATGTTTGTGTACTGCAAAACAATCTTGGATAACCGACTTACAAATGAGGCGATTCTTTTGAGTACCCACATTATAGGGTTATATAGTCTAATAAAGATTTTAGAACATGCAAAACGCCCCTTATCTAGAGCTCTTAAGTATGTGTAAGGATAATACACTTGTGTCGTACACACTCGTTTACCCACAGGCGTGACTCATGTTTGTGTATTGCAACACAACTGTATTGTGCCACGTATTAACAACAGCACAGGAGCAAGGTCAATGATAATATA
>JASEVX010001193.1:0-20513 GCA_031761405.1 Serripes groenlandicus | reverse complement strand
TGATTCTAATATTTCAAGACAACTTTTGAACAGTTTTAAACTTTGATTATAATATCCCTTTTCTTGGTTTTAGCACCTTTAAGTTACTGTATGCTTTTTAAATAGTTATATTTATGACCAAGACACCTCAACCATCCCCACATGCAGACGCAGTTTGACCCCTGTACAGTAGAGAGTTTACCTTTTGCTACAATGTTTTCAACTATATTTTCAATATTTTTCAATAATGAAAACTTTCAATTATTTAGCCTAGATGTTTTGAAAGACGTACGCTGTAGATATGTTGTACTCGGGAAAGGGTTGTATTTATTGCCATGTATTTATTCAGATGCATCTTAACCCTTTCCCATACGCGGACGCATTTTGACAAATCTGCAACAGGTGACATGAGAAACAAGAAATATCTTTAAAAAAGATAAACGTCTATCAATATGAGAAAACACTAAGAAATGGAACATTCGCATATGATACAGAAAACAATAACGTTAAATATGTAATATTTGGTTTATAAATGTTTTCACTGATTTATTTCACTGAAAATTATTTCTTAAGGAAAACAATTAAAGTTTAGTATGCAGAACATTTCATTTTAAAACTTCACCTTATTGGTGCCTCTCGAAGGATCACCAACTTAACTACGACCCAATCAAAACGTTTCCTTTCCTTTATTTCTTCGACATTGTTCATTAAATACAACATTTGATTGGTCTACAATCTAGATCATTTGTTTAACATCTAGGTCAAAACTGAGGTTATACGTCTATCCACGAAAAATTAAATCAAAATAAGAATGTCGTCATGGTAAGGAATTCCTCCCTGTATCACCATGTTTTAGTAAATATGCAATGATATTACTCTCATCGAATGATATGTTCCATAATGTTATCAGTATGGTTTCAATTGCGTCTGCTGTAGATGTGTTGTATGTAGAAATGGTAAATGAACACTTTTTGTTTCTCTAGTCTTTTTGTTACCTTATTTTCCTTTAATTGTTTTCAGTGTAAACAAGAAAAATCTTTAAAAAATATAAACGGCGATCAATATGAGAAAACACTAAGAAATGGAACATGCGCATATTATTTGACTTGAATATCAGAAGGGTTTTGTTAATAATCAAAACAATCAGTAATTTTCCATGAATTATAAAATGTGCGCAATAATGTTTATATCTAAGAATTCGACAGCTCCTTGAATTGGTAATGCATTATAATCGTGAACCAGCTGGAATATTGTTCGATTAGAAAAAAGTTATTTAAAAGATATAGACAGGTTCAAAGCAATCATTTGGATATTGGATATTAATGGTTTACTTAAAGAAATATATTACTGCTGAAATGCTGGCCTGATTATATGTGTGTTTGTCTGTCGTCCTTGGTTTGGTCAACCTCGGACATGTATGCTTCTGTGTGAAAATCTGAAAAGGCCAACATGTCAGTATGTTGTTTATTTCTGTTTCAAATTCCAACTGGTTACCATTAAAGGAGACATCTTTTGTTAATTTAGGGGAAAATTTCTTTTTGGGCGGGAGGTTTTTTGTTTATCTCTTTTACTTTTTAGAACCACGTGTCAGCTAAAATTATGTCAACTCTTAGAAATTATTAAATACTAAACTGAAACGACGAATCAACTTGTTTATATCTTTATCCCAGTATCAACTACTAAATCATAACAATAATCTATGTGTTTACCAAAGGCTGATCGGCCATCTCCATCTAGCTTCAGTTTCTATAAATAGATTATCAAGGCCGAAAATACGTCACATGACGGGACATCACGCGAGGCTCCCACGAGGTGTTTAAGTTTCAATTGACGATAAATAACTGAAAACTTATCATGTTTAAAAAATAATTAATATTTTGCTCTTAAATATTATATTTCATACGTGCTCAGTGATTTTTTTAACTGAAATTTATTTCTTAAGGAAAACAATTAAAAGTTAGTATGCAGAACATTTCATTTTAAAACTTCTTCTTATTAGTTCCTCTCGTAGGACCGCCGACTTAACTATGAACCAATCAAAACGTTTCATTTCCTTTACTTTTTCGACATTATTCATAAAAAAAACCAATATTTGATTGGTCTACAATCTAGATCATTTGTTTAATATCTAGGTCAAAACTGAGATTAGACAGCTATCGGCGTAAAAAGGACATGAACTAAATATTCGACGAGTACAAGGCGTAGTTGTAGTAGTCACTAGATTTAGACACACACAACATCAAACAACCCTAAATGCGTCTAAACTATTCAAAACTGCTATCTGAAAAAATGTAAAAACATAACATACATACAGGTCCAGTAATAACCCTGAAAATACTCTTATATATTACTTGTATTATAATACCTGTGCTTTACTACGCTTTCAAAAGTATTTCAGTTATATCACGGCGTTTCCTGTGCCGAATGACCAGTACTGCAGGTATAAATGATCCTGACACCTATGTATCAGTCTAAATGATCTTGACACCTATGTATCAGTCTAAATGCATTCCCGGCAACCCTGAGAATCAGAGTTGGGGAAGCCACTACTACTTGTTTTAAAGTCGACAGATCTTTTTGGCCTCCTGTAGATGTTCTGTTTCAGGAATCATTACTCTATCCCCCTGAGACGGAATATGTCGGCCCGCATAAGCCTGTGTGGACTGCGCTGGCTGATCTGGGTCGATGCGTTACGCAGAGCCAATACTGTTGGTGTTCTCGTAGAACGACTCATATGTAACACATGCTAGATTTATAATAGGTTATGGTGATGAATATATGTATATCTACGAAGTTTAAACGTTGAGTTACTCCATATTTACGCGATTTTTCAGTCTGTGTTGATGTAGGAGCCTATGGGCACACACCCAGTTGGTACTAACACGGGCTATCTATCCAGCGGTTGTGATTGCGAGCCCCAATTATGCCAACATACGTCTACACGTTTAACACAAGTAAATGAGAATAGCGACATTCGTCTTCCACTAATGATCTAACACACGTAGCAGTCAATGTGAAAAAGCAGCCAGTTGCTTTGAAAGATTGTTATGTGGAGTTCCAGTTTCATAAAACCAGAAAATGCATCGGTATGTGAAATGGCCAACGTGATATGACTGAAAATGTGTTGAAAACGGTGTTAAGCCCAAATCATTAACTCTTTCAGCGCCAAAGGCATTATTGAGGTTTTTGCAAACAATGCAATTTCAGGTGAGTCAGCTCGTAACGAGCTGCCTCAACTGAAATCAGTATTGTTTGCCTTTTAGTTATCACAATAGTCCAAACTTTTATAACATGAGAAATGAAGACGCCCGATTTTGAACATGGAAGAGTCTATTTTAAACAATTCGGCGCTGAAAGAGTTAAACAAAAAAAGCTTATGGATACGTATACCTCAATACAACCTGACCTGAGCCTGATCGTTGTATCATGGTGTGTATTATTATTACATATTTGTATTGCCATTGAGTTTCTAAGTGGACGTTATTGTCTCGTCTGATATAAAGAAAAATGAGTACGCCTTGCACGAACCGACAATGGCAACTTGCAATGTAAACTGGTACCCGACGACGTACTATAGTAAAGTATGTTTTGCATGTGTCTGGTAAAGTAACATAGTAATTTGGGTCAGTATGCAATTGATGTTCGAAAGTCTACAGCGGTCCAGATCGATGTTTGCAATCGATACATAAATGAGCCGTTCCACGAAATCCAACATTGTGGACTCTGCGTAAAGTATCGACCCGGATCAGCCTAAGCATGCCGCGTAGGCTAACTCTTACATACTGTTTTCGCGGAATCATTACTCGATACTTCTATCCCCCTGAGACGGAAAGTGTCGGTCCGGACCCGATCTGGGCCGATACATTACGCAGAGTCCATAGTGTTGGTCTGGACATGATCTAGGCCGATACATTACGCATAGTCCATAGTGTAGGTCCGGACCTGATCTGGGCCGATACATTACGCAGAGTCCATAATGTTGGTCCGGACCTGATCTGGGCCGATACATTACGCAGAGTCCATAGCGTTTGTCCGGACCTGATCTGGGCCGATACATTACGCACCTGATCTGGGCCGATACATTACGCAGAGTCCATAGTGTTGGTCCGGACCTGATCTGGGCCGATACATTACGCAGAGTCCATAGTGTTGGTCCGGACCTGATCCGAGCCGATACATTAAGCAGAGTCCATAGTGTTGGTCCGGACCTGATCTGGGCCGGTACATTACGAAGAGTCCATAGTGTAGGTCCTGACCTGATCTGGGCCGATACATTACGCACCTGATCTGGGCCGATCCATTACGCATATAGAGTCCATAGTGTTGGTCCGGACCTGATCTGGGCCGATACATTACGCAGAGTCCATAGTGTTGGTCCGGACCTGATCTGGGCCGATACATTACGCAGAATCCATAGTGTTGGTCCGGACCTGATCTGGGCCGATACATTACGCAGAGTCCATAGTGTTGGTCCGGACCTGATCTGAGCCGATACATTACGCAGAGTCCATAGTATTGGTCCGGACCTGATCTGAGCCGATACATTACGCAGAGTCCATAGTGTTGGTCCGGACCTGATCTGAGCCGATACATAACGCAGAGTCCATAGTGTAGGTCCGGACCTGATCTGGGCCGATACATTACGCAGATTCCATAGTGTAGGTCCGGACCTGATCTGGGCCGATACATTACGCAGAGTCCATAGTGTAGGTCCGGACCTGATCTGGGCCGATACATTACGCATATAGAGTCCATAGTGTTGGTCCGGACCTGATCTGGGCCGATACATTACGCAGAGTCCATAGTGTAGGCCGGACCTGATCTGGGCCGATACATTACGAAGAGTCCATAGTGTTGGTCCGGACCTGATCTAGGCCGATACATTACGCAGAGTCCATAGTGTTCGTCCGAACCTGATCTCGGCCGATACATTACGTAGAGTCCATAGTGTCGGTCCGGACCTGATCTGGGCCGATACATTACGCAGAGTCCATAGTGTTGGTCCGGACCTCATCTGGGCCGATACCTTACGCAGAGTCCATAGTGTTGGTCCGGACCTGATCTGGGCCGATACATTACGCAGAGTCCATAGTGTTGGTCCGGACCTCATCTGGGCCGATACCTTACGCAGAGTCCATAGTGTTGGTCCGGACCTGATCTGGGCCGATACATTACGCAGAGTACATAGTGTTGTTCCGGACCTGATCTGGGCCGATACCTTACGCAGAGTCCATAGTGTTGGTCCGGACCTGATCTGGGCAGATATATTACGTAGAGTCCATAGTGTTGGTCCGGACCTGATCTGAGCCGATACATTACGCAGAGTCCATAGTGTTGGTCCGGACCTGATCTGAGCCGATACATTACGCAGAGTCCATAGTGTAGGTCCGGACCTGATCTGGGCCGATACATTACGCAGAGTCCATAGTGTAGGTCCGGACCTGATCTGGGCCGATACATTACGCAGAGTCCATAGTGTAGGTCCGGACCTGATCTGGGCCGATACATTACGCATATAGAGTCCATATTGTTGGTCCGGACCTGATCTGGGCCGATACATTACGCAGAGTCCATAGTGTAGGTCCGGACCTGATCTGGGCCGATACATTACGAAGAGTCCATAGTGTTGGTCCGGACCTCATCTGGGCCGATACATTACGCAGAGTCCATAGTGTTGGTCCGGACCTCATCTGGGCCGATACCTTACGCAGAGTCCATAGTGTTGGTCCGGACCTGATCTGGGCCGATACATTACGCAGAGTCCATAGTGTTGGTCCGGACCTCATCTGGGCCGATACATTACGCAGAGTCCATAGTGTTGGTCCGGACCTCATCTGGGCCGATACCTTACGCAGAGTCCATAGTGTTGGTCCGGACCTGATCTGGGCCGATACATTACGCAGAGTCCATAGTGTTGGTCCGGACCTCATCTGGGCCGATACCTTACGCAGAGTCCATAGTGTTGGTCCGGACCTGATCTGGGCCGATACATTACGCAGAGTCCATAGTGTTGGTCCGGACCTGATCTGGGCCGATACATTACGCATATAGAGTCCATAGTGTTGGTCCGGACCTGATCTAGGCCGATACATTACGCAGAGTCCATAGTGTTCGTCCGGACCTGATCTGGGCCGATACATTACGTAGAGTCCATAGAGTCGGTCCGGACCTGATCTGGACCGATACATTACGCAGAGTCCATAGTGTTGGTCCGGACCTGATCTGGGCCGATACATTACGCAGAATCCATAGTGTTGGTCCGGACCTCATCTGGGCCGATACCTTACGCAGAGTCCATAGTGTTGGTCCGGACCTGATCTGGGCCGATACATTACGCAGAGTACATAGTGTTGTTCCGGACCTGATCTGGCCCGATACCTTACGCAGAGTCCATAGTGTTGGTCCGGACCTGATCTGGGCAGATATATTACGCAGAGTCCAAAGTGTTGGTCCGGACCTGATCTAGACCGATACATCACGCAGAGTCCATAGTGTTGATCCGGACCTGATCTGGGTCGATACATTACGCAGAGTCCATAGTGTTGGTCCGGACCTGATCTGGGCCGATACATTACGCAGAGTCCATAGTGTTGGTCCGGACCTGATCTGGGCCGATACATTACGCAGAGTCCATAGTGTTGGTCCGGACCTGATCTGGGCCGATACATTACGCAGAGTCCATAGTGTTGGTCCGGACCTGATCCGGACCTGATCTAGGCAGATATATTACGCAGAGTCCAAAGTGTTCGTCCGGACCTGATCTAGGCAGATATATTACGCAGAGTCCAAAGTGTTGGTCCGGACCTGATCTAGGCCGATACATTACGCAGAGTCCATAGTGTCCATAAGTCATCAAGAAACTGTTCAATTTACAAGGTTATTTGCTTACAGTGAAGACCGGGACGAGCCTGTGTATCTGTAGACACTCACCAGATACTTCACTGACCGACTTATATTCATCTTTTGACTAAGACCTTGAACAGTAGTCCTTTTATATTTAGCAAGTTGACCTTTATTGATCTCGTGAGATCCAAATTCTCCATACGCGATTGATTATTGCTGTGAAACTGCAAACCATCATTTACATTAATTTGCGATTCAAAACATTTCAGTCCATGGCGCACATATCACAGAAAAAGCTGCTTGTCTCATTCAACCCTTTTCCTACATACAGTTTACTTGCAGCAGACGACTTTAAATAGATAATGACAAAAACGTGCAAAATCTCCATCTATGGGAGTTTAATAATTAAATAGAGTTGAAAGCATTGTTGCTCATTTGAGAAATTTCTCCTTTTGTCACGATGTTTTCAAAAGTCGTCTGCTGCAGATACGTCAAATTGCGTATACAGATGGGAAGGAGTTTGGTACCTTTACTTTTGAACCGTCAGAACTCGGGTCGATTTGCCTCTGATTGGATAACGTACTCTTTTTCTACAATGTTTATAAACACTCGTCTGAAAAACGGACACGGTTGAACTAATATCACCTGATTTACTTTAAGATAATGATTGCAACTTCCATTTATTATGTTCTTTTGATTTTACATTGTATTTGAAGAGGGGAACACTAAACCAACCGAATTAGTGTTTTCCCATTATCCTGTGTCTAGTTTAGTATATGGTAATATAAAACATTGGAGGCGCAGTAACTCGAAATGGACCCAGGAACCCTTTCAATGGTGATTTCTTAAATTGAATAATCCTGTTTTGCATTAGAAAGAGTCCGTAGCCAATTCGGAGAATGACAAGATAACAATCCGATTCTATACTTCTGAAAACGACTTCACAAAATCGGTTCCAGCAGTTAAGGGGCTTAATGCCACGACAGTGTTTGATGGGGCCTCTTCAAAGAATTCCAAGATTATAAAGTCCGGTTAAAATTCCCGATTCCTATGATTTGCAAAAGTAAAAACCCTGTAATCTTCAACGTTGTAAATTATACATTCAATGAAATCTTCTTGAATCATAACAATATTTTCGTCACATGGCTGTCTAGTCATCCTTAACCATAAATATATATCTTCTAGTTTAATGAATAACAATAAACCAAGTCACTGTCATATTACTGTAGAAGCATCACATATCAGTCGGTAACGGCGAAGGAATTCAACCCAGGGGTCGCCAGTGAGTTCGATTCTTGGCTCGGACATTAGTTATTTCCGATTGTTTATCAACATTGTGACCAGCGTATTTCTTCTACCAGCAATGTGTGTGGGAATATAACCAGTTTCCACGGATGAGTGATGTGTGGCGTACTGATGATAGAAGGTCATTGCAATATAACTGAAAAGCAGTTGACTGAATGACGTTAACCCTTTCCCACTTATAGACGCTTCTAAACACATCTGCAGCAGACGAATTTTGAAAACTTTGTAACAAAAGAAGAAATTGCTCATGATGACCAATTTCTCTTAATGCCAAAATGTTTATAATTATTCGTCTTTTACAGAGAATTTCAATAATGTTTGCAAATATATTTTCTGAGTCATCTGCTGCAGATTTGTTGTTTACGGGAAAGGGTTAAACGAAGAACATTATACCACGTCATACGAAATCTCACTTTCTCGGGCTAGAGGTCCTCAGATCAGGATCAAGCTTGTAAATACCAGTCTTATGTTGGTCTACACCGTGCAGCAGTTATACTTATTAAATATCGTCATAAGAGTTGGTTGAATGTTTTCATCACGTAGGAACTCTTACATAAATGTGAACCGCGTGTCCCGATTCGTGGTCGTAATGTATTTAGGTACAGCGAAGCCTCATACGAGCCTGTGTATCGGCACAATTTCACCAGACTCATACGAGCCTGTGTATAGGCACAATTTCACCAGACTCATACGAGCCTGTGTATAGGCACAATTTCACCAGACTCATACGAGCCTGTGTATCGGCACAATTTCACCAGACTCATACGAGCCTGTGTATGGGCACAATTTCACCAGACTCATACGAGCCTGTGTATGGGCACAATTTCACCAGACTCATACGAGCCTGTGTATCGGCACAATTTCACCAGACTCATACGAGCCTGTGTATCGGCACAATTTCACCAGACTCATACGAGCCTGTGTATGGGCACAATTTCACCAGACTCATACGAGCCTGTGTATCGGCACAATTTCACCAGCCTCATACGAGCCTGTGTATAGGCACAATTTCACCAGACTCATACGAGCCTGTGTATCGGCACAATTTCACCAGACTCATACGAGCCTGTGTATAGGCACAATTTCACCAGCCTCATACGAGCCTGTGTATGGGCACAATTTCACCAGCCTCATACGAGCCTGTGTATGGGCACAATTTCACCAGCCTCATACGAGCCTGTGTATGGGCACAATTTCACCAGACTCATACGAGCCTGTGTATGGGCACAATTTCACCAGCCTCATAC
This sequence comes from Serripes groenlandicus, assembly GCA_031761405.1. Classification (NCBI taxonomy): domain Eukaryota; kingdom Metazoa; phylum Mollusca; class Bivalvia; order Cardiida; family Cardiidae; genus Serripes; species Serripes groenlandicus. The sequence continues at coordinate 11,139 of JASEVX010001193.1, read as the reverse complement.
GAGCCTGTGTATCGGCACAATTTCACCAGACTCATACGAGCCTGTGTATGGGCACAATTTCACCAGCCTCATACGAGCCTGTGTATGGGCACAATTTCACCAGCCTCATACGAGCCTGTGTATCGGCACAATTTCACCAGACTCATACGAGCCTGTGTATGGGCACAATTTCACCAGACTCATACGAGCCTGTGTATCGGCACAATTTCACCAGCCTCATACGAGCCTGTGTATGGGCACAATTTCACCAGCCTCATACGAGCCTGTGTATCGGCACAATTTCACCAGCCTCATACGAGCCTGTGTATCGGCACAATTTCACCAGACTCATACGAGCCTGTGTATGGGCACAATTTCACCAGCCTCATACGAGCCTGTGCATGGGCACAATTTCACCAGCCTCATACGAGCCTGTGTATCGGCACAATTTCACCAGCCTCATACGAGCCTGTGTATGGGCACAATTTCACCAGCCTCATACGAGCCTGTGTATTGGCACAATTTCACCAGCCTCATACGAGCCTGTGTATGGGCACAATTTCACCAGCCTCATACGAGCCTGTGTATCGGCACAATTTTACCAGACTCATACGAGCCTGTGTATGGGCACAATTTCACCAGCCTCATACGAGCCTGTGTATGGGCACAATTTCACCAGACTCATACGAGCCTGTGTATCGGCACAATTTCACCAGCCTCATACGAGCCTGTGTATCGGCACAATTTCACCAGCCTCATACGAGCCTGTGTATGGGCACAATTTCACCAGCCTCATACGAGCCTGTGTATCGGCACAATTTCACCAGCCTCATACGAGCCTGTGTATGGGCACAATTTCACCAGCCTCATACGAGCCTGTGTATCGGCACAATTTCACCAGACTCATACGAGCCTGTGTATGGGCACAATTTCACCAGCCTCATACGAGCCTGTGTATGGGCACAATTTCACCAGACTCATACGAGCCTGTGTATCGGCACAATTTCACCAGCCTCATACGAGCCTGTGTATCGGCACAATTTCACCAGCGTCATACGAGCCTGTGTATCGGCACAATTTCACCAGCCTCATACGAGCCTGTGTATGGGCACAATTTCACCAGCCTCATACGAGCCTGTGTATGGGCACAATTTCACCAGCCTCATACGAGCCTGTGTATGGGCACAATTTCACCAGACTCATACGAGCCTGTGTATGGGCACAATTTCACCAGCCTCATACGAGCCTGTGTATCGGCACAATTTCACCAGCCTCATACGAGCCTGTGTATGGGCACAATTTCAACAGCCTCATACAAGCCTGTGTATGGGCACAATTTCACCAGACTCATACGAGCCTGTGTATCGGCACAATTTCACCAGCCTCATACGAGCCTGTGTATCGGCACAATTTCACCAGCCTCATACGAGCCTGTGTATCGGCACAATTTCACCAGACTCATACGAGCCTGTGTATGGGCACAATTTCACCAGCCTCATACGAGCCTGTATATGGGCACAATTTCACCAGACTCATACGAGCCTGTGTATGGGCACAATTTCACCAGACTCATACGAGCCTGTGTATGGGCACAATTTCACCAGCCTCATACGAGCCTGTGTATGGGCACAATTTCACCAGCCTCATACGAGCCTGTGTATCGGCACAATTTCACCAGCCTCATACGAGCCTGTGTATAGGCACAATTTCACCAGACTCATACGAGCCTGTGTATCGGCACAATTTCACCAGACTCATACGAGCCTGTGTATGGGCACAATTTCACCAGCCTCATACGAGCCTGTGTATCGGCACAATTTCACCAGACTCATACGAGCCTGTGTATGGGCGCAATTTCACCAGCCTCATACGAGCTTGTGTATCAGCACAATTTCACCAGCTTCATACGAGCCTGTGTATGGGCATAATTTCACCAGCCTCATACGAGCCTGTGTATCGGCACAAATTCACCAGCCTCATACGAGCCTGTGTATGGGCACAATTTCACCAGCCTCATACGAGCCTGTGTATGGGCACAATTTCACCAGACTCATACGAGCCTGTGTATGGGCACAATTTCACCAGCCTCATACGAGCCTGTGTATCGGCACAATTTCACCAGACTCATACGAGCCTGTGTATGGGCACAATTTCACCAGCCTCATACGAGCCTGTGTATCGGCACAATTTCACCAGCCTCATACGAGCCTGTGTATCGGCACAATTTCACCAGACTCATACGAGCCTGTGTATCTGCACAATTTCACCAGACTCATACGAGCCTGTGTATCGGCACAATTTCACCAGCCTCATACGAGCCTGTGTATGGGCACATTTTCACCAGCCTCATACGAGCCTGTGTATGGGCACAATTTCACCAGCCTCATACGAGCCTGTGTATGGGCACAATTTCACCAGACTCATACGAGCCTGTGTATGGGCACAATTTCACCAGCCTCATACGAGCCTGTGTATGGGCACAATTTCACCAGCCTCATACGAGCCTGTGTATCGGCACAATTTCACCAGCCTCATACGAGCCTGTGTATCGGCACAATTTCACCAGCCTCATACGAGCCTGTGTATCGGCACAATTTCACCAGCCTCATACGAGCCTGTGTATCGGCACAATTTCACCAGCCTCATACGAGCCTGTGTATCGGCACAATTTCACCAGCCTCATACGAGCCTGTGTATGGGCACAATTTCACCAGCCTCATACGAGCCTGTGTATCGGCACAATTTCACCAGCCTCATACGAGCCTGTGTATGGGCACAATTTCACCAGACTCATACGAGCCTGTGTATGGGCACAATTTCACCAGCCTCATACGAGCCTGTGTATGGGCACAATTTCACCAGCCTCATACGAGCCTGTGTATGGGCACAATTTCACCAGACTCATACGAGCCTGTGTATGGGCACAATTTCACCAGCCTCAATTTCACCAGCCTCATACGAGCCTGTGTATGGGCACAATTTCACCAGCCTCATACGAGCCTGTGTATGGGCACAATTTCACCAGACTCATACGAGCCTGTGTATGGGCACAATTTCACCAGACTCATACGAGCCTGTGTATGGGCACAATTTCACCAGCCTCATACGAGCCTGTGTATCGGCACAATTTCACCAGCCTCATACGAGCCTGTGTATCGGCACAATTTCACCAGACTCATACGAGCCTGTGTATGGACACAATTTCACCAGCCTCATACGAGCCTGTGTATGGGCACAATTTCACCAGACTCATACGAGCCTGTGTATGGGCACAATTTCACCAGCCTCATACGAGCCTGTGTATGGGCACAATTTCACCAGACTCATACGAGCCTGTGTATGGGCACAATTTCACCAGACTCATACGAGCCTGTGTATCGGCACAATTTCACCAGCCTCATACGAGCCTGTGTATCGGCACAATTTCACCAGACTCATACGAGCCTGTGTATGGGCACAATTTCACCAGACTCATACGAACCTGTGTATGGGCACAATTTCACCAGACTCATACGAGCCTGTGTATGGGCACAATTTCACCAGACTCATACGAGCCTGTGTATGGGCACAATTTCACCAGCCTCATACGAGCCTGTGTATCGGCACAATTTCACCAGCCTCATACGAGCCTGTGTATGGGCACAATTTCACCAGCCTCATACGAGCCTGTGTATGGGCACAATTTCACCAGACTCATACGAGCCTGTGTATCGGCACAATTTCACCAGACTCATACGAGCCTGTGTATGGGCACAATTTCACCAGCCTCATACGAGCCTGTGTATCGGCACAATTTCACCAGCCTCATACGAGCCTGTGTATCGGCACAATTTCACCAGCCTCATACGAGCCTGTGTATCGGCACAATTTCACCAGCCTCATACGAGCCTGTGTATGGGCACAATTTCACCAGCCTCATACGAGCCTGTGTATGGGCACAATTTCACCAGCCTCATACGAGCCTGTGTATGGGCACAATTTCACCAGCCTCATACGAGCCTGTGTATGGGCACAATTTCACCAGACTCATACGAGCCTGTGTATGGTTTCACCAGCCTCATACGAGCCTGTGTATGGGCACAATTTCACCAGACTCATACGAGCCTGTGTATGGGCACAATTTCACCAGCCTCATACGAGCCTGTGTATGGGCACAATTTCACCAGACTCATACGAGCCTGTGTATGGGCACAATTTCACCAGCCTCATACGAGCCTGTGTATCGGCACAATTTCACCAGCCTCATACGAGCCTGTGTATCGGCACAATTTCACAAGACTCATACGAGCCTGTGTATCGGCACAATTTCACCAGACTCATACGAGCCTGTGTATCGGCACAATTTCACCAGACTCATACGAGCCTGTGTATGGGCACAATTTCACCAGACTCATACGAGCCTGTGTATGGGCACAAATTCACCAGCCTCATACGAGCCTGTGTATCGGCACAATTTCACCAGACTCATACGAGCCTGTGTATGGGCACAATTTCACCAGCCTCATACGAGCCTGTGTATAGGCACAATTTCACCAGCCTCATACGAGCCTGTGTATCGGCACAATTTCACCAGACTCATACGAGCCTGTGTATCGGCACAATTTCACCAGACTCATACGAGCCTGTGTATCGGCACAATTTCACCAGCCTCATACGAGCCTGTGTATGGGCACAATTTCACCAGCCTCATACCAGCCTGTGTATGGGCACAATTTCACCAGACTCATACGAGCCTGTGTATGGGCACAATTTCACCAGCCTCATACGAGCCTGTGTATGGGCACAATTTCACCAGCCTCATACGAGCCTGTGTATCGGCACAATTTCACCAGACTCATACGAGCCTGTGTATCGGCACAATTTCACCAGCCTCATACGAGCCTGTGTATCGGCACAATTTCACCAGCCTCATACGAGCCTGTGTATCGGCACAATTTCACCAGACTCATACGAGCCTGTGTATGGGCACAATTTCACCAGCCTCATACGAGCCTGTATATGGGCACAATTTCACCAGACTCATACGAGCCTGTGTATGGGCACAATTTCACCAGACTCATACGAGCCTGTGTATGGGCACAATTTCACCAGCCTCATACGAGCCTGTGTATGGGCACAATTTCACCAGCCTCATACGAGCCTGTGTATCGGCACAATTTCACCAGCCTCATACGAGCCTGTGTATAGGCACAATTTCACCAGACTCATACGAGCCTGTGTATCGGCACAATTTCACCAGACTCATACGAGCCTGTGTATGGGCACAATTTCACCAGCCTCATACGAGCCTGTGTATCGGCACAATTTCACCAGACTCATACGAGCCTGTGTATGGGCGCAATTTCACCAGCCTCATACGAGCTTGTGTATCAGCACAATTTCACCAGCTTCATACGAGCCTGTGTATGGGCACAATTTCACCAGCCTCATACGAGCCTGTGTATCGGCACAAATTCACCAGCCTCATACGAGCCTGTGTATGGGCACAATTTCACCAGCCTCATACGAGCCTGTGTATGGGCACAATTTCACCAGACTCATACGAGCCTGTGTATGGGCACAATTTCACCAGCCTCATACGAGCCTGTGTATCGGCACAATTTCACCAGACTCATACGAGCCTGTGTATGGGCACAATTTCACCAGCCTCATACGAGCCTGTGTATCGGCACAATTTCACCAGCCTCATACGAGCCTGTGTATCGGCACAATTTCACCAGACTCATACGAGCCTGTGTATCTGCACAATTTCACCAGACTCATACGAGCCTGTGTATCGGCACAATTTCACCAGCCTCATACGAGCCTGTGTATGGGCACATTTTCACCAGCCTCATACGAGCCTGTGTATGGGCACAATTTCACCAGCCTCATACGAGCCTGTGTATGGGCACAATTTCACCAGACTCATACGAGCCTGTGTATGGGCACAATTTCACCAGCCTCATACGAGCCTATGTATGGGCACAATTTCACCAGCCTCATACGAGCCTGTGTATCGGCACAATTTCACCAGCCTCATACGAGCCTGTGTATCGGCACAATTTCACCAGCCTCATACGAGCCTGTGTATCGGCACAATTTCACCAGCCTCATACGAGCCTGTGTATCGGCACAATTTCACCAGCCTCATACGAGCCTGTGTATGGGCACAATTTCACCAGCCTCATACGAGCCTGTGTATGGGCACAATTTCACCAGCCTCATACGAGCCTGTGTATCGGCACAATTTCACTAGCCTCATACGAGCCTGTGTATGGGCACAATTTCACCAGACTCATACGAGCCTGTGTATGGGCACAATTTCACCAGCCTCATACGAGCCTGTGTATGGGCACAATTTCACCAGCCTCATACGAGCCTGTGTATGGGCACAATTTCACCAGACTCATACGAGCCTGTGTATGGGCACAATTTCACCAGCCTCAATTTCACCAGCCTCATACGAGCCTGTGTATGGGCACAATTTCACCAGCCTCATACGAGCCTGTGTATGTGCACAATTTCACCAGACTCATACGAGCCTGTGTATGGGCACAATTTCACCAGACTCATACGAGCCTGTGTATGGGCACAATTTCACCAGCCTCATACGAGCCTGTGTATCGGCACAATTTCACCAGCCTCATACGAGCCTGTGTATCGGCACAATTTCACCAGACTCATACGAGCCTGTGTATGGACACAATTTCACCAGCCTCATACGAGCCTGTGTATGGGCACAATTTCACCAGACTCATACGAGCCTGTGTATGGGCACAATTTCACCAGCCTCATACGAGTCTGTGTATGGGCACAATTTCACCAGACTCATACGAGCCTGTGTATGGGCACAATTTCACCAGACTCATACGAGCCTGTGTATGGGCACAATTTCACCAGCCTCATACGAGCCTGTGTATCGGCACAATTTCACCAGACTCATACGAGCCTGTGTATGGGCACAATTTCACCAGACTCATACGAACCTGTGTATGGGCACAATTTCACCAGACTCATACGAGCCTGTGTATGGGCACAATTTCACCAGACTCATACGAGCCTGTGTATGGGCACAATTTCACCAGCCTCATACGAGCCTGTGTATCGGCACAATTTCACCAGCCTCATACGAGCCTGTGTATGGGCACAATTTCACCAGCCTCATACGAGCCTGTGTATGGGCACAATTTCACCAGACTCATACGAGCCTGTGTATCGGCACAATTTCACCAGACTCATACGAGCCTGTGTATGGGCACAATTTCACCAGCCTCATACGAGCCTGTGTATCGGCACAATTTCACCAGCCTCATACGAGCCTGTGTATCGGCACAATTTCACCAGCCTCATACGAGCCTGTGTATCGGCACAATTTCACCAGCCTCATACGAGCCTGTGTATCGGCACAATTTCACCAGCCTCATACGAGCCTGTGTATCGGCACAATTTCACCAGCCTCATACGAGCCTGTGTATCGGCACAATTTCACCAGCCTCATACGAGCCTGTGTATGGGCACAATTTCACCAGCCTCATACGAGCCTGTGTATGGGCACAATTTCACCAGCCTCATACGAGCCTGTGTATGGGCACAATTTCACCAGACTCATACGAGCCTGTGTATGGTTTCACCAGCCTCATACGAGCCTGTGTATGGGCACAATTTCACCAGACTCATACGAGCCTGTGTATGGGCACAATTTCACCAGCCTCATACGAGCCTGTGTATGGGCACAATTTCACCAGACTCATACGAGCCTGTGTATGGGCACAATTTCACCAGCCTCATACGAGCCTGTGTATCGGCACAATTTCACCAGCCTCATACGAGCCTGTGTATCGGCACAATTTCACCAGACTCATACGAGCCTGTGTATCGGCACAATTTCACCAGACTCATACGAGCCTGTGTATCGGCACAATTTCACCAGCCTCATACGAGCCTGTGTATGGGCACAATTTCACCAGCCTCATACCAGCCTGTGTATGGGCACAATTTCACCAGACTCATACGAGCCTGTGTATGGGCACAATTTCACCAGCCTCATACGAGCCTGTGTATGGGCACAATTTCACCAGCCTCATACGAGCCTGTGTATCGGCACAATTTCACCAGACTCATACGAGCCTGTGTATCGGCACAATTTCACCAGCCTCATACGAGCCTGTGTATCGGCACAATTTCACCAGCCTCATACGAGCCTGTGTATCGGCACAATTTCACCAGACTCATACGAGCCTGTGTATGGGCACAATTTCACCAGCCTCATACGAGCCTGTATATGGGCACAATTTCACCAGACTCATACGAGCCTGTGTATGGGCACAATTTCACCAGACTCATACGAGCCTGTGTATGGGCACAATTTCACCAGCCTCATACGAGCCTGTGTATCGGCACAATTTCACCAGCCTCATACGAGCCTGTGTATCGGCACAATTTCACCAGCCTCATACGAGCCTGTGTATCGGCACAATTTCACCAGCCTCATACGAGCCTGTGTATCGGCACAATTTCACCAGCCTCATACGAGCCTGTGTATCGGCACAATTTCACCAGCCTCATACGAGCCTGTGTATCGGCACAATTTCACCAGCCTCATACGAGCCTGTGTATGGGCACAATTTCACCAGCCTCATACGAGCCTGTGTATGGGCACAATTTCACCAGCCTCATACGAGCCTGTGTATGGGCACAATTTCACCAGACTCATACGAGCCTGTGTATGGTTTCACCAGCCTCATACGAGCCTGTGTATGGGCACAATTTCACCAGACTCATACGAGCCTGTGTATGGGCACAATTTCACCAGCCTCATACGAGCCTGTGTATGGGCACAATTTCACCAGACTCATACGAGCCTGTGTATGGGCACAATTTCACCAGCCTCATACGAGCCTGTGTATCGGCACAATTTCACCAGCCTCATACGAGCCTGTGTATCGGCACAATTTCACCAGACTCATACGAGCCTGTGTATCGGCACAATTTCACCAGACTCATACGAGCCTGTGTATCGGCACAATTTCACCAGCCTCATACGAGCCTGTGTATGGGCACAATTTCACCAGCCTCATACCAGCCTGTGTATGGGCACAATTTCACCAGACTCATACGAGCCTGTGTATGGGCACAATTTCACCAGCCTCATACGAGCCTGTGTATGGGCACAATTTCACCAGCCTCATACGAGCCTGTGTATCGGCACAATTTCACCAGACTCATACGAGCCTGTGTATCGGCACAATTTCACCAGCCTCATACGAGCCTGTGTATCGGCACAATTTCACCAGCCTCATACGAGCCTGTGTATCGGCACAATTTCACCAGACTCATACGAGCCTGTGTATGGGCACAATTTCACCAGCCTCATACGAGCCTGTATATGGGCACAATTTCACCAGACTCATACGAGCCTGTGTATGGGCACAATTTCACCAGACTCATACGAGCCTGTGTATGGGCACAATTTCACCAGCCTCATACGAGCCTGTGTATGGGCACAATTTCACCAGCCTCATACGAGCCTGTGTATCGGCACAATTTCACCAGCCTCATACGAGCCTGTGTATAGGCACAATTTCACCAGACTCATACGAGCCTGTGTATCGGCACAATTTCACCAGACTCATACGAGCCTGTGTATGGGCACAATTTCACCAGCCTCATACGAGCCTGTGTATCGGCACAATTTCACCAGACTCATACGAGCCTGTGTATGGGCGCAATTTCACCACCCTCATACGAGCTTGTGTATCAGCACAATTTCACCAGCTTCATACGAGCCTGTGTATGGGCACAATTTCACCAGCCTCATACGAGCCTGTGTATCGGCACAAATTCACCAGCCTCATACGAGCCTGTGTATGGGCACAATTTCACCAGCCTCATACGAGCCTGTGTATGGGCACAATTTCACCAGACTCATACGAGCCTGTGTATGGGCACAATTTCACCAGCCTCATACGAGCCTGTGTATCGGCACAATTTCACCAGACTCATACGAGCCTGTGTATGGGCACAATTTCACCAGCCTCATACGAGCCTGTGTATCGGCACAATTTCACCAGCCTCATACGAGCCTGTGTATCGGCACAATTTCACCAGCCTCATACGAGCCTGTGTATCGGCACAATTTCACCAGCCTCATACGAGCCTGTGTATCGGCACAATTTCACCAGCCTCATACGAGCCTGTGTATGGGCACAATTTCACCAGCCTCATACGAGCCTGTGTATGGGCACAATTTCACCAGCCTCATACGAGCCTGTGTATGGGCACAATTTCACCAGACTCATACGAGCCTGTGTATGGGCACAATTTCACCAGCCTCATACGAGCCTGTGTATGGGCACAATTTCACCAGCCTCATACGAGCCTGTGTATCGGCACAATTTCACCAGCCTCATACGAGCCTGTGTATCGGCACAATTTCACCAGCCTCATACGAGCCTGTGTATCGGCACAATTTCACCAGCCTCATACGAGCCTGTGTATCGGCACAATTTCACCAGCCTCATACGAGCCTGTGTATGGGCACAATTTCACCAGCCTCATACGAGCCTGTGTATGGGCACAATTTCACCAGCCTCATACGAGCCTGTGTATCGGCACAATTTCACCAGCCTCATACGAGCCTGTGTATGGGCACAATTTCACCAGACTCATACGAGCCTGTGTATGGCACAATTTCACCAGCCTCATACGAGCCTGTGTATGGGCACAATTTCACCAGCCTCATACGAGCCTGTGTATGGGCACAATTTCACCAGACTCATACGAGCCTGTGTATGGGCACAATTTCACCAGCCTCAATTCACCAGCCTCATACGAGCCTGTGTATGGGCACAATTTCACCAGCCTCATACGAGCCTGTGTATCGGGCACAATTTCACCAGACTCATACGAGCCTGTGTATGGGCACAATTTCACCAGACTCATACGAGCCTGTGTATGGGCACAATTTCACCAGCCTCATACGAGCCTGTGTATCGGCACAATTTCACCAGCCTCATACGAGCCTGTGTATCGGGCACAATTTCACCAGACTCATACGAGCCTGTGTATGGACACAATTTCACCAGCCTCATACGAGCCTGTGTATGGGCACAATTTCACCAGACTCATACGAGCCTGTGTATGGGCACAATTTCACCAGCCTCATACGAGCCTGTGTAT
>JASEVX010001192.1:0-20545 GCA_031761405.1 Serripes groenlandicus | reverse complement strand
TTTCAGATACTCTTGAAGTGCATGGCTGCTTAATTCAAGTTGGCTGCTTACTAGAGGTGACCGCTAACACAGGTTATACAGTATATCTAAATGAAAATGGTTTGTAGGATCAATTTCGTCCTATGTCATTACCGTATTCAAGACCAACTGTGTAGTGGTAGAGCGTCCGCCTCGGGTGCGGGAGGTCGTGGGTTCGATCCCCGGTCGGGTCATACTAATGACTTTAAAAATGGTAGTATTGTCTGCCTTCCTTGGCGCTCAGGGTTGCGGGGTTATCATTACGACTAACTGGCTGGTGTCAGGATAAATGGACCAGTAGTACCGGTAACCTACCCAGGATACGCCGTGATATAACTGAACAATTGTTGAAAACTGCGATAAAACACCAAACAATCAACCGTACTCAAGATACTTTACGGGCGTGTGTATGAATACATGGCTATCATATTAATGAACTTAACCAACACTATTGACTACGTCAGATCATCTTACCCAAGCGTATTACTTTTGAAAACGGTTAACCCCTTCCCACCTGCAGACGCAATTTGACGCAATAGCAGCAGACAACTTTTGAACACATTGTGGCCAAATGTGAAATTGCTCATGATGGGCAATTTCTCCATGGCCACAATGTTTTCAACTTTATTTAACAATTAGGATATCTTTTATGGAGATTTTTCAGATTTTTATACGCCCGTTTTGAAAAAACGGATCGTATTATAGTTTTACCTGCGGCGTGCGGGCGGGCGGGCGGGTGGGCGGGCTGGCTTTCGGGCGGGCGGCGTCCAGTATGTTGTCAGCTCAATAACTTTAGTAGCCTTTGTCCAATCATCACCAAATTTTGTCAGAATGTGTATTGGAATAATATCTCGGACAAGTTTGATAACTAGCCATATCGTTTTGGTCAATCAAGAGTTATCGCCCTTTAATTATAGAAATTACCCTAAATTAGTCTTGTCAGCTCAATAACTTTAGGAGCCTTCGTCTTATCATCACCAAATTTGGTCAGAATGTGTATTTGGATAATATCTCGGACATGTTCGATAACTAGCCATATCGCTATAGTCAATCAAGAGTTATTGCCCTTTAATTATAGAAATTACCTAAAATTAGTCTTGTCAGATCAATAACTTTAGAAGCCTTTGTCCAATCATCACCAAATTTGGACAGAATGTATATTTGCATAATATCTCGGACAAGTTCAATAACTAGCCATATCGCTTTAGTCAATTAAGAGTAATTGCCCTTTAATTATAGAAATTACCTAAAATTGGTCTTGTCAGCTCAATAACTTTAGAAGCCTTTGTCCTATCATCACCAAATTTGGTCAGAATGTGTATTGGTGTAATATCTTGGACAAGTTCGATAACTAGCCATATTGCTTTAGTCGATAGAGAGTTATTGTCCTTTAATTATAGAAATTAGCCAAAATTGGTCTTGTCAGCTAAATAACTTGTGAAGCCTTTATCCGATCATCAGCAAATTTAGACAATATGTTGATGGGCAAAATAACTTACAACGTTATCTTAGTCACTACACAATTATGTCCCTCGAAATGGCCAAAACTGTACTAACAGTGTCCGCTCTCTAAGTTTGACTGACATACAACCAATTACCACTATACTTGGTCTCAAAAAAAGGACGGGCGTATTTTGTGACATTTGGCGCTCTTGTTGTCACTATATTTTCAAAGTCGTCTGCTGCAGATTTGTTGAATGTGGGAAAGGGTTAACACAATTTTAAGGCTTTTTAATATTTTTTACCTTACATGATCTTCTTCTTTGAATACTTTTGAGATAAAAGATGTTACATCGGGGCAATTAAAGTACCGACCTTCGTAAAACCATTTTACCCAATTAAGGTACTCTTTTGCATATATTATGATTCAAAATTCTGTTTATTTTTAACGTACTTTCGGAAAAAGAAAGGTTGTTAAACTCGTGAACACTCGAATGATTAATAAGAGCAATTACGTTACCGATTTCCTACCTCAGACCATCTTAATCAAGCGTGTTACTTTTTATCACGGTAAACACAATTTTAAAGACTTTTAACCCGTTCCAACATACAAACGCTTGCTGACACCTGCAATTGACGACTTTTGAAAACATTGTGACAATACGTGAAACTGCTATTTCTTTATTTGCTTCACCATGTTTTCAGCTTTTTTCAGCAATTATTATTTCATTCATAAGTACTTCTTTTGTTTTTGTTTACATGTTTTCATAGCTGCAAATGTGTTGATACAGAGGTGAAAATAATATGGGAAAAAGAAGAAATTACGGATTATGATCAAGTTATCCTTTATTCACATTAATATCAAATGTAGTCGCTGTAAAGGTTGAAAAGTGGGTTGAATGAAGGAATTGGGAAACATACATTGATGACGTGTTAGTGTTTATTGCGTATGCGATTTTACCCATTAATTTACATTATATCATTTAAAAAACCCAACAGCAACTTAAGATGAACAATATCTGGACTCATTTTTTAATATGTACGATTTTTAGCTCGACTTTTGAAAAAAACGAGAGCTATTGTCATGACCCTGGCGTCGTCGTCGTCGGCGGCGTGGTCGTCCGGTTAAGGTTTTTTGTTCAGCTCAGCTTTTTTTCTGTTTTCTAACAAACTACTACTGTTAAAGTCACTAAACTTCATAAACATAATCATAATATGTTAAATAATAAAAGTATATAGCTGGGAATCTTTATTTGTTTCACTTAAAACTTCAAAACGTAAGGTTAAGGTTTTTTGTTTAGCTCAGGTTTTTGACAATTTTTTACTCATGATTTTTCATATCTTAAAAACTTTCCTTTTTTTTGCTTGAAAATTCACAAACTTGCTGAGTGTCTTAAGTTGACCCTATATAACAAGTTTCATAACTCTGTAAATAGTATTGACAAAATTATCTCCCCATTTCGATTTAAAAAATTTACTTTGAAGGGGAGAAAAATGGTGATAACTGAAACACAATTTAACCTATAGCTTTGAAACTTCCTAAACTTATTCAATGTCTTAACATAACTTGATACAACAAGTTCCATAACCCTGAACTTAATATTGACCAAATTATCCCCCCTTTTGGACTTAGAAAATCTACACTGAAGGTGTTGTCATCCGGTTAAGGTTTTTTATTAGCTCGACTTTTGAAATTGTCATGACCCTGGCGTCGTCGTCTGCGGCGGCGTGGTCGTCCAATTAAGGTTTTTTGTTTAGCTCATTTTTTTATTTTTTTTCTCCCTATCAGTCGAGCGTCTGTGCCGTATGCGGTGCTCTTGTTTAGACAAAGCATTGTTCACATCTTTATTAATTCCTCCGTAAACCTCCATAAACCCTTTCTTTGCGACATTGAGCAAACCCAGTCGACTTAAAACACATTTAGTAAAACTTAACAAATATCTACAAATGAAAGCAGAGATTATTGAGTAGAGTTGAAAACATCGTGAGAAAAGAATACATTGCTCTGTATGAACAATTCCTCCTATTGCCGCAATGATTTCGAAATTGTCGACTTGCATCTGTATGTTAGAAGAGGCTATTAAGTATAGGATGTTACCCCCTTAAACAGTACATTCCACATTTTGACGCACTCACAACATTTGACTTGTAAAAACATTGTGGCTAAAGGAGAAATTGCTCAAACCGAGCAATTTCTCCTTTTGACATAATGTTTTCAAACTTACCCAACAAATGAAATTCATTTATTATAGATATATATTTTTTTAATTATTGACCAAATGTTTTCAAAGATTTCCTTCATGTGTGAAAGGGTTAAACAGTAAATTCCACAGGTGCAGAAGAAAGACTTCATGGGAAAGGTTTGTAACCAGTAGATCAAAGTTAATGTTAATCGCTTTAAATGGTACATTTAGACGCATTCTGAAGCATCTGCAGCAGACGATTTTGTACATCATTGTGGCATAAGGAAAACTCGTTCATAATTAGCAATTTCTACTTCTGTCATAATATGTTCATTTAAAGAGATTTTTTCACATTTATGCCTAGATGTTTTTCAAAGTCCTTTGCTGAATTTTATTAATGTATTTGGGAAAGGGTTCAAGTGTTACTACTTTACATATGGCAACAAAAAGATCAAAAATATTTATTTTTTAACGATTATCTTTATAAATACAAGTTTGATTTTCTGCATCAAAGACAACACAAGCTATGAACTATCTTAAGGGCGAGCAGTTATCATTTCGTGATGCGTAAGAAGTGTGATCGTCAATATTGACCTCTTTCGACCTTTGTGTACAGAAATGTAGTTTATCATGACGTGCATGTGAATAAGATTTGCCTACGCATTCATGCTTACGGATATTGACATTGACACTGTATTCTTGAAACCAAATCATTTTATTTGTTAAATGAGACATGCCAAACGAAAACCGGTCTTACGATCAAATCACATATTTGTACGGGTTTATATATCTCAAATATAGGAATTTTTCAAGGTTTTTGCCGAATTGTTTTCAAAGTCGTCTGCTGAACATTTGTTGTAAGAGGGAGAGGGGGGGTTTAAACCGTTGATCTCGCGAGAAATCAGTTTCACAACGCGCCTTTCGTATTATTATACAAAACCAGGTCTCGCTACTGCAATATACTACTCCATATGAGCCGTTCCACGAGAAAACCAACCTTATTGACTCTGCGAAAGTATAGACCAGGATCAGCCGAAGCAGGACCCATAGGCTAATCCCAGCAGAATCTTTTCGCTCGCCTCCTATGGATTTTCTGTTTCAGGAATCTTTACTCTACCTTTATCCCTACAAGATGGAATGTGTCGCTTCGGAATAGCATACGCAGGCTGATCTGGGTCGATACATTACGCATAGTCCATAATGTTGGTTTTCTCGTGGAACGGCTCATATGTATTCAGATCTCGACTATTAGACAGTTCCTAAATATATAGGTTTATAATAAGTATTTTAGTTAAGTCGTTACCTTCTGCTCAATTTGGATAACTAATACTTGCACTGAACTTATGAAGGGAATAACATTTAGCACTTTATATGGTGTGTTCAACACAATTCCTTATATATTGTAAGAAATTATTCAAAGCAATATTGAATATAACTTAGTAGAATTCAGAACGATACAGTCTAATGATCAACACTGACTTAGTAAGAAATATTGATATACTATGTTGTAATGCAGGAAGTTCGTAACATGTTCAGCTATGTACACACGTTTAAAGCAGTTTCGTGGAACCCGTGTTAAGAGAAAAACTATCAAAATGTAATTTATGCAATTTGTTACTATTACACTCATCAACGTCCGGGATCAAATGAACTCGCATCTGATCGCGCATTTGTGATGCATAAGAAGTGTGATCGTTATCGTAACGTACAATATTTGCCTACGCATGCATGCTTGACACTGTATTTTTGAAACCCAATCATTTTAGTTGTTAAATGAGCCATGCAAAACGAAAACCGGTCTTACGATTAAATCGCATATTTGTACGGGTTTATATATCTCGTATATGGGAATTTTTCAAGTTTTATGCGAATTGTTTTCAAAGTCGTCTGCTGTAAATTTTTACTTATTTAAATAATAGAGACAGTTCCTAAATATGTAGTTTCAGAAAAGGACTTTTATTTTTTTTTTGCCTTTTGCTCAATTTGTCTAACTGATACTAGCACTACATTTATGAAGGGAATAAAGTTGAGCACGTTATACATTGTGTTCAACACAATTCTTCTGGGCGAAAATGCAAGAATGTTCGTAACATACTTTTAAAGCAGTTTCGTGAAACCGATGTTAAGAGATAAACTTATCAAAATGTACTTTATACAAATTGTCAAACGTCCGGGGTGAAATGACCTCACATCTAATCGCGCATTTCAGTTATTATTTATTTTCCTCAATACAAATATACATGTATAATGTTTCACCTGATATACCGATAAAAAAACTCATTCGAATAACATTTGAAAACGGTTAAACACCATTTAGAAACCTTCCGAATATGACTCATTATTGACTTTTCCTATCAAAGGGAAAACGAATACAGGTTCTGCAGCATTTATAATAATTTCCACAGTTAAAGTATCCTAACGGGTAAAACCGAGAAAACATGTGGTATTCAGAGTGTTCTAAACACCGAGAGCAGTGCGAACAGTGAAGACCCAGACGACTTTGTAGATTAGAGCCTTAATTGTCCGTCTTCATGTCAAAAAGTTATAGATTCAGCATTTAACTAAACACTTAATGTGTAGCCCAACTAGATTGGCATCAATGTAACTTTAATAACCCTTTCCCACTTGTAGACGTATTTTGACGCAATAGCAGCAGACAACTTGAAAAAAACATTGTGCCGAAAGGTGCAATTGCTTATGATGAGCAATTTCTCCTTTGGCCACAATGTTTTCAACTTTATTTAACAAGTAAGCTATCTTTCGTCACTATGTTTACATAATAGCTAATAGGTCGATAGACATGTCTCATGAATTGTCTTTGTTTATTTCAGACAAAAAGACAAACAGCATTGTTAAAGGGGGCATGTCACAAGCAACCTTCTACCTGGCCCTTGTGGTCAGTGCTTTACTAGCTACACAGGGATTATGCATGCTGGTAAGTTATTCGTAATATAGGCCGTTCCGCGAAACAATCAACATTATGGACTCAGCGTAATGTATCGACCCGGATCAGCATGCGCATTCCGCGCAGGCTAATCTAGACCGACACATTCCGTCTCAGGGGGATAGAAGTATAGAGTAATGATTCCTGAAACTGAAAACCCACTAGATGCAAAAAGTGTCTGTCCAAGTTAGCCTGCTCGGCTTGCTTAGGCTGATCTGGGTCGATATCTTACGCCGAGTCCACAATGTTGGTTTTCTCTCGGGACGGCTCATATATACATTTCAAGTTGGAAGTAAAGACGTTATATTGCTGATATGTACTACTTGATCAATTAAGTTTTTTTTTCAGCTTGTTTATTCTTTAAATCGCTTTTTATAGAGACTATTTCGAGGGCTTGGCGTGAAACGGTTGTAACTAAAATGTTACATCCACACTGCACTTTCAGAACGCACTTGAAAATGCGGATAACAACAATGTAATACTTTATGGCAACAGGATTTGACAATCATGTAAGCTAATTTTAGATTATTTATGATTCAATGATTCTTTCATGTTGTACTTGAGGTATGTCATTAGTTTCTAAAATCGTGTATAACTAATTTCTTGGTTGTCAAAATGATCGAATTCGACTGATACCTTGATGTTAGGTCATCATCTTAAGCCTAAGCTTATATTGAACTCTCTCAATCTTTATTTATATAAAACCGACATTTGTGCGCCTAAGATGGGTGAAATTTCTTGTCATTCCAATCTTCTTTGTTGAGCAGTGATTTAAACACATTTATTGAACTGGCATTTACAGTTTCACATGTAAGTTTGTTCCACAAATTGACTGATTTTTGCGAAAAGGTGTTGAAGCGTATATTGTTGTGACTTTTCATTTTAATAAATTTTAAGTTATGACCTCTTAAACCGCCTGTTGATAGAGAAAACATATTGTCCCATTTAAGTTCATCAAGATTATGAATGCTTTTATAAATCTGAATCATGTCAGCACGATCTCGTCTATACTCCAGAGTTGGAAGTCCTAGTGATTTCATTCTATCAATATATGGTAACTCCTCCAAGTCTGGTATTAATTTTGTGGCTCTTCGCTGAATTCCTTTTGATAAGTGTGGAGACCATACACATGACCCATATTCCAAAACTGGTCTTACAATAGACTTATACAAAGTAAGTAACATTGGTTTGTCCATATATTCAAAAGACCTATGTATAATTCCCAAATGTGAACATCAAAATTCAGTTTGGTGTCAAATGTAACTCCCAAGTCCTTCTCAGAATCAACACTTTCAATATAAGAATGGTACCCATCTGAGTCTGTCATAGTGTATCTATAGTGGGGATTATTATTTCCTACATGTAGTACTTTGCATTTTTTTTAATTAAAAGATAATTTCCACTTATCACTCTAGTCACAAAGGTTATCAAGATCTTTTTGCAGCGCTTCACAGTTTTCTTCCTTACTAGCAGTATACAGTTTAGTGTCATCTGCAAATATTTTAACCATACCATCAACAACATTTGGTAGATCATTTATAAAACACAAAAACAGAACAGTGCCTAAAACGCTTCCCTGTGGAACTCCACTTATTACCTTTGACCATGAAGATATATTTGTGCCAACTCTAACACACTGTTCTCTATCTATGAGAAAGTTTTTAATCCAGCTCAGGACTGATCCTCTTATACCTAACTTATGTAGTTTAAAAAGAAGGCGTTCATGTGAAACAGTGTCAAAGGCCTTAGAAAAATCAAGATACACAATATCAACTGGGTTGCCATTGTCCAACAACTTTGTCCATTCATCCAATATTTCTAGTAATTGTATGACACATGATCTTCCTGGCCGAAAGCCATACTGATCGTCTGAGAACAAATGATTTTGTAACATATAGTTCATCACATTTTTCCTTATTAGTGATTCGCAAAGTTTGCAAACAACAGAAGTTAAACTAACAGGTGTGTTTGTTCAATCCAAAATGCTGACTGTTACATGTACATATTGTAAGCAGCAATCAACGTGCGGGAAAGTATCACGAGATACAGTAAGATGACCAATTATGAATGAATATAATTGCTTTTCTTCCTATTAGTATTTGTAAATAACAGTTTGTACAGTATTATTCGATTTGGTTTTCGAGTAATCCGAGCCTTCTCTGACCCTTACACAGCCCTTTTTACGATTTTTGATATTTCATCTTGCTGTGTAAGCCGCAAAAAAAAAAAAGGCTTTTAGGGTCAGAGAAGTCTCGGATTAGTTTTCGAGGAGTTGTGATGGATTGGTGGTGGTATTTAAATACCATTTTAAGCTGCTTTAATCCTATCTCACATACAGCGAAATAGCAGCAGACAACTTTAAAATTATTCAGTCAAAAGTACGGAAAATCTGTAAATGAAGAATGAAGTTAAAAAACTTTTGGCAAAAAGAGAAAGTACAGTGAACTCGACAGTTCCGGGTCATCGACAATTCCGTGTCAAATTTGGAAAAAAATGTTTAGTATTCGAGAATGATACAGTTTTTTGACAATTTTATTATCAAGTCATATTCCCCATTAGCTTGGCTAGTTTCACTTCGATTTAGGGCGTTGTCATTTCAAGAACGGATGTTGTAATCTCGAAACACATGACTGCATCGATTCCCGTGAAAGCAAAATCTCAATATTTTTATTTACCTGTCACAGCTTAAATTGCTGATTGCAGCCATAATTTAAGTAATACAGTTATGTATTGCACATACATGTATAGGTTATTTACTACTGAACAAGATATATATCTTTTATTGACCTGTCGAAGTTGTTTATGCCAAACTAGCGGATAAATTTGACCTAGTTCACATAGTCACTTTCGGGTCAGCCAAAAGGAATTTCTCAAAATTATTTTGGGAACTTTTTAAGAATAATTTAAAGCTTATGGTGATAAATCAATGTTAAAAATTTGTTATTAAAATTTACATTTTTTGTCAAATATGACTTATTAGTTGGTTAGTTGGTTGAAAAATTCATCAGTTTTCGTGCATGAAAGTGTGTACTGTAAATTTAGCCCCAGCACTGTTCTGTTTTTCGCGGCAATAGGTAATTGCAAGTGATATATTTTAGTTCTTTTTTATGCCCCGGCATACGAAGTATGAGGGGCATATAGTTTTCCGGTCTGTTAGTCCGCCCGTTCGTCCGTCCGTTCGTCCGTCCCGCTCAGGTTAAAGTTTTTGGTCAAGTTAGATTTTAGTGAACCTGATGTCCTATCATTATGAAACTTCACACAAATGACAATCAACATATCATTGTTTAAAAAATTGTATCAATTTGAGGTTGGACCAACTGTTCGTCCGTCCGTTCGTCTGTCTGTTCGTCCATTCCATTCTCAGGTTAAAGTTTTTGGTCAAGTTAGATTTTAGTGAACCTGATGTCCTATCATTATGAAACTTCACACAAATGACAATCAACATATCATTGTTTAAA
Source organism: Serripes groenlandicus (assembly GCA_031761405.1). Lineage (NCBI taxonomy): Eukaryota > Metazoa > Mollusca > Bivalvia > Cardiida > Cardiidae > Serripes > Serripes groenlandicus. Next base: position 10,502 of record JASEVX010001192.1, on the reverse strand, counting down.
AAATTGTATCAATTTGAGGTTGGACCAACTGTTCGTCCGTCCGTTCGTCTGTCTGTTCGTCCATTCCATTCTCAGGTTAAAGTTTTTGGTCAAGTTAGATTTTAGTGAACCTGATGTCCTATCATTATGAAACTTCACATAATTTTTTGTTTTAAAATATAGTTAACAACCGGGGCATCCGTGTTCCATGGACACATTTTCTTGTTTCATATTATTTTAATAAAAATGTTAAATGAATATCTTGTTAATAAAAAACAGCTGTTTGAGGTTACACCCGATAACAGAAATAAACATTCGTCACGTGACCCGGAAATGGCAAGTTCGACCCGAAACTGTCAAATTTACAGCTTGCAATTGCAGACACGAAAGAAACATTTTAACAAATTTGTATAATTGTTGAATTATATCATCGTGGGGAGGAAGTATTTGTTTAACATTTTATGTAGTTTTGTTTCTCTCAACTTTCTTTTCAAAGAGACAAGATTCGTTAATTTGATTACTGACCCTGAGAACTGTCGAGTTCACTGTATGACCAATTTCTCCTTTTGCCACAATGTTTGCGAAAGTGGGCTGCTGTAGGTGGCAGTCGGCCTGATGCGTCAGAAAGCCTTTGTATGTGGTACAGGGTTCAACTTTATTTCAAAGAACTATGCTGCCAAGGACTCAATTAATCTTTAGACATCATGAAATACTTCAACACTTCTCAGCTCACTGCCAGTGCAAAGTCATCTGGAAGATGGGTTGAGAATAATGATAGCATGAACTTTGGATAATCACAAAATTAGAATGCTCTTTGATCATGGAGTCTCTTGGGAAGATTACCTGAACTTCCATTATGTCATCAGAGGTCCAGAGTATTCAGCTCTTTTCCCTACAATTTCTCTCTTATAATCCAACCAATACGAAACACCCCTTATCTAGAGCTCAGCCTCTGTGTCATGTTTATCCTGAAACAAGTATATTATCCGTTGCCATACTTTCAATGAAATCCTGAGTGCCAAACAAAGAAGGTGTGGGAAAGCACTACTACTTTTTTTAAAATCTTTGACTCAACAACAGAATGATGAAACAGAAAGCCGGGTATCGGATGTTTGATGCAAACAGTCAAAATATCAATCTGCATTTAAGTACAGAAACCTGGACTAAATCTGGTCTCCTAGTCTCAAAGCATGTGTGGTCTATATCATTTCATCATTGAGACAGTGATATTTTGTGGAAGATTCAAACACAATTTTGAGGACATGTCATAGTAAAAATTCCTAGAAATGGGGAAAGGATACATTACCGACTAACGTTTGTTCTTAAATTCATTGATGGTTTTACAATACATCAATTACAAATCTCAACTAGACTTACTATCACTTGACCTATATCTGACTTTGCGTATTCCCATCATCAAATGTCAGGTTAATTGCTCATATTTGGATATTATTTTTTTTTGCAGATGAATGGATCAATCATTATGGTGACAGTGCTGTTATGAAAACCAGGGTAATCCAATTAAAATGGATAGAGGCAGGAGAAAGTTTCCATTTCACTTCGGCAGAATAATCTATTTGATGTTCATATGCATCACAGTGAAAGCTGAATTTGGTAAAATATACTTTAGTCTTGTACCATTTTCACATAGGGGGATTTTAGGTTTACCCTCTGTACATCTGTTTGTCAGTCTGTCTGAGTGTTTAACGCTTCCCCTCATATAGACGCTTTCTGACGCCAAGCAATTTCTCCTTTTGACACAATGTTTTCCACTTTTAGTCATAGGTTATCCATTCAATTATAGAGATTTTCTACTTTTTGACAAAATAAGTTCAAAGTCGTCTGCTGCAGAATTGTCGTATGAGGGAAAGGGTTAACTGTTTGTCTGTCTGGAAAAAAAATCATGGGATAATCAGTTTTAGATAAGGTGGATTCAAGAATCCTTATTTGACACCCTTTGTTGTGGGTACTCAAAATAATTGTCTGGCAATAGTATCATGGTCGAGTCATATGATACTAGATATTGGTGGGAAAAATCAACTCCTCCTTGTCTAGTCCTGTTGATGATTTAGAAAATATAAGAACCAGTCTAAAGACTCTTATGAAACTTTGTATGTGGATAGAGGGCAATGTGTTTCAGTTTACTTGAAGGTAAGGGTTACACTTAAAGTTGAAAGGTAAACATTCAGCTTAACCTTGATTAAAAATTATGAAAAGTAATTATATATATCGTTGGACATTCCATTTTCGTTAGCATCCCTTTTTCGTGACGTCACTATTTTCGGGCTTATATCACGTGACTCTGTCCTTGCAGCCGATTTGGAACTGTAAAATTATTTCCCAATGGCCAATGTATTTGCCGACATATTTCAACAATAGAATGCATCTTCAACAGTTTTGTAACTTGTTGTCATGGGAGGAATAGCCAAAATACCCTTATTTTTTATATACCAAATTTAAAGAACAGTTTAAACCCCAAAAAGTGGAAAAATCGGACATGAAAATTTATCGTAAAAAGGGTATTTTGTTGTTTACAAAATGGCGGCTAGGGTCATGTGATTTGTTTGACCTAGTTAGGTCAATGCAATTTTTCATTGGATTTCACATTTCTAAAGGTGCTTACGCATAGAGATGTAAAATAACTAAAATATTTTAAATAATATCCCATTAGAAATATGGCAATTTTGAAATCTGTATTGATCTTTGTGATGATATAAATATAGGATGCTTACAGGGTCCAAACATCCATGCAAACGCTTTAGGTTGACACAGTGGGATAAAAAATGAGAAAGGAAAATAAGTTTAACGAAAATTCAAAGTTGAGTAATTAAAAAAAAAAAAAGTTCATATTTATATCAAGGATAATTTCAAATTAATTGATTTAAACTATATAAAATGTTTAATTACTTCAGTTTTTTAGTTTTCAATATGTTACGACCTATCGCCCCTTTTTGTGTGTGTTGTCTTTATGGAAACTGCAAAGTGCCAAAATAATGACGTCACGAAAATAGGATAACAATTTCGGCTTCTGAGACGTCAGAAAGCGTCTACTTGTGGTAAACGGTTAAAGAATTAAGAACTGACTCAATCCAATTTTACTATCCTAAAGGAGCAGTAAATGATTAAGAATATTAAAATATCTAATTTTTTCCAAATGTTAACATTACCCCTAATGTTGACATTTTTTTACTGAGTGGAGTAATTGGTTAAGAAAATGTTTTATTATTTTTCAGATTCAGATTTTAAGATTACCCCTAATGGTAACATCTTTTTAATTGGTGGAGCCGATTTACTGCTGAACTGTTCCATCTATAATTCGTCATACAATGTTGACCTTATTGACATGGGGCTCAACTGTTCTACTTTATCTGATTGGAATGTTACTGATTGTCTAAATGTTCAAGGTCAATCAATTGAAAGATTTGAAGGCACTGATCAGCTAACCTTGACCTTACTAAAGACAAATGTAAGCCAGGCTGATCAAGGAAGCTACACATGTATGTATGGAGACCCGCCAAAGTTTAAAAGTTGGAAGGTTGTTCACATTGGCGGTAAGTTTGTCCACATAGAAATGTTTTACACCATTTCTATTTGAAAAAAACATCTTAACCCTCTCCAACATACAACAAATCTTCAGCAGATGACTTTGAAAACAACTAGGCAAAAACACAGAATAGCTCTATAAATGTAGGTTTAATTACTAAAAAGAGCTGAAAACATTGTGGCAGAAGGAGAAATTGCTCGTTTGAACAATTTCTACTTTTCTCACGATGTTTATAAAAGTCGTCTGCTAAGGATGCGTCTAAATGTGTCTATATGAGGGAAAGGGTTAATAAAACAGAAAATCTGGGCAAATAGATGTAAGAGTGATGTAGAACTGAAACAGAGTAGATATGGGATCAAAAGTTACATATGTCAGCAGCTTGTTCCTTAACCCTTTCCCACATATAGATGCTTACTGACTCCTCAGCAGTAGACAACTTTGAAAACATTCTGGCAAAAGGAGAAATTGCTCATAATGAGCAATTTCTCCTTTTGCCAAAACGTTTTCAACTCTAATCAATTATTATACTTATATTTTTAATACAGAGATTTTCTATATTTTTGCCTTGATGTCTTCAATGGAGTCTGCTGCAGATTTCGTGTATGTGGGAAATAGTTATAGTGTGATCTAGAATCGAAACACTGTAGATATATGGGTGATTTTCTTATGTTTCCAACATTGTAATAAAAGTAACATATGTTTGCTGCTGGTTCCTAAACCCTTGCCTACAAGGGGGGATAATTTCTCTTACATGCTTCCAATGTAAATTTGAAAGTTTTGTTGATGACTATTAAATTAAAATCTTCTTTTTTAGCTCACCTGAGCTTAGCTCAAGGTGAGTTATTGTGATCGCCTTTTGTCCGGCGTCCGTCGTGCGTCGTGCGTCGTGCGTCAACTTCTTCTCCTCAGTTACCAGTGGGTCAATTGGGATGAAACTTCACAGAAAGCATCCTCTCAATGACCTCACCAGATTTCCTTCAAATTTTTGAGATCCATGCATAATTCTGGTTTCCATGGCAACAAAATGAAAAAAACTTAAAAATTCTTCTTCTCCCAAACTGGTTGGCAGATTTTCAAATAATTTTGTAGAAATGTTCCTTGGATGATCCTCTGTCAGATTCCTTCAAGCCATGTTGATTTGTCAAAAAAACATGGCCGCCAGGGGGGCGGGGCTATTTTGCCTTATATGGCTATATTGAAAACTTAAAAAATCTTCTTCTCCCAAACTGGTTGGCAGATTTTCAAATAATTTTGTAGAAATGCTCATTGGATGACCCTCTATCAGATTCCTTCAAGCCATCTTGATTAGTCAAAAAACATGGCCGCCAGTGGGCGGGGCTATTTTGCCTTATATGGCTATAGTGAAAACTTAAAAAATCTTCTCCTCCGAATGTGTCTGGCCGATTTTCAAATAATTTTGTAGAAATGTTCCTTGGATGACCCTCTATCAAATTCCTTCAAGCCATGTTGATTGGTAAAAAAACATGGAAGCCAGGGGGAGCGGGTCTATTTTGCCTTATATGGCTATTGTGAAAACTTAAAAAAATCTTCTTCTCCAAAAGTGTCAGGCTGATTTTCAAATAATTTTGTAGGAATGTTCCTAGGGTGACCCTCTATCAGATTCCTTCAAGCCAAGTTGATTGGTCGGAAACTATGGCCGCCAGGGGGCGGGGCTTATATAGCTAAAGTAAAAAAAAGATCAGGTGAGCGATGTAACAACTGGTTTGATCTGCAGCAGAATATTTAGAACATGAATATATATTTCTAGGCTAAAATCGGAAAAAAATAAATGAAATGAACCCGAGCAATTTCTCCTTTTGTCAATTTTTGTTAAAAATTGTCTGCTGTCTAGGAGTGAGAAAGTGTCTGTATAATACTAATTGGGAAGGGGTTAAACAAATATTCCTTTAATTCATTTCTGCCAAGATGTCCAAATGAAAATCAAGATCTGAATGTACATAGTGCAATTTGATAACAATTTATACTGGTTGCAAATGTACTATTGTCAATGTTTCTGCAGCAAAAAATAAATGAAATGAACCCGAGCAATTTCTCCTTTTGTCAATTTTTGTTAAAAATTGTCTGCTGTCTAGGAGTGAGAAAGTGTCTGTATAATACTAATTGGGAAGGGGTTAAACAAATATTCCTTTAATTCATTTCTGCCAAGATGTCCAAATGAAAATCAAGATCTGAATGTACATAGTGCAATTTGATAACAATTTATACTGGTTGCAAATGTACTATTGTCAATGTTTCTGCAGCAAAATATCTCATATTTCCCCATTTTTTTCAAAAGCCTTAGGTTTGTGCAGGCTTGATTCAATTTTGGTGAAACCCTCTTTTGTACTGTATGCTTTTAAGCTCACCTGAGTACGAAATGTCTATTCACATTTTCCTATAAACATCTTCTCCTCCTAAACCAATTGACCAATTTCAAAATCTTTTTAACAGAAATGTTCTTTATTTGGTCCTCTTTCGAAATTGTTCAAAGAATTGAATTCTTTGTATAATTATAGTTGGTGTGGCAGCAGAAAGAGACAAAAATGCCGAAGAAATGATTGTCCAAAAGTACTGACCTGTTTTGAAAATAATATGGCAAACATGTTCCTAAGGGGGCCCTCTACCAAGATTGTTCAAATTATTCCTGTTCATTGAAAAAACATGACCACTAATGGGCGGCCCTCTTCCAAGATTGTTCAAATTATTCCTGTTCATTGAAAAAACATGACCACTAATGGAAGGCCTCGTTTTCCTTATATGTATAGAGTATCAACATTGAAATCTTTACACGTGACCATCATGGCCCTTTTGTTTTGCTTTCAGATATACCAGCCAAGCCTGAGAATTTAAGCTGTATTTCTAATAACTATCGGGACCTTGTATGCACTGTCTCTCTGAACGTGAAAACCACAGATATACCCATGAAATGGAGGATGGACTACCGGGTGGACGGGTAAGTTTCTTAACTTCATGGTCAGATTCAGAATGATAAACTGTGTCAATAAAAGCCATTCTCAAGCATTTCCCTCATTGAAAATGAATGGTGCTACAGGAAAACCAACCGTAGCATGAAGTTTGACAAGCTAAGATAAAGTGTGAACATACAGAGATCAAGATAAGGGCGTTTTCCATATTCCTAAATCTTTATTTGACTCAAACCCTATTTTGTGGGTACTCAAAAGAATCGTCTCAATGAGACAATTCTTTTCAGTACCAACATCATAAGGTTTGGTTGGGTAATAAGAAAGATATTGTGTTGAAAAGAGCTGTACACCGCTCTTTATATTGACCTCTGGGGCATATCCATAATATCTGAGCCAAATGGACAAGCTTTGTTTTATGTTGCTTTAAAACTTCTGCGCCAAGCCCAGGTAACTCAGTCAGTAGTGACGTGGATGTCAATCCGGCCAACCATCTTTCAGACCATTGACAAAAGTCAATGCATAAAGTGCCATTTGTCTTCCGCCAATTGGCTGAGAGTCTTATGTTGAAAAGAAGTTAGTTTGTTGGAAAGATTGTTGTGTGGATTACTGGTGTGAGAAAGCCAGGAAAGACATGGATATGTTGAAAACTATGTTAAAGCGACTGAAATCCAGATGGCACGAAAAAAAAAAAAAAAAACCACCTTGAATTCGCCCTAAATGTTATTTTTTATGTTATCCAAGTAAAACAGGGTAGAAAATGTATCGTTTTTTATCAATAAAGTGAACTTGAGTCGTTTTCAATTGTCCCGATGAAGGGGTTTCCTATTTAAAAATACTTAACCCGTTACTGACAGGGTAGAATTTGCGATGGAAAAAGTATCGAAAACAAGAAAATCTCACCGATAAAAGGGGTATGTAATATGTCAGTTATCATATTTTAATGCCCCAAATACAAAAATAACACTTATTTTCTTAAAATTGGATTTCTTTTTTGTTTCGACAGTTGTGTATCTGGAGTTCAGTCGCTTTAAACCCCAATCAATCAAAACTTCTGTGAGTACTTAATGAACAGTTCAGAGCCAGATCAACCTGTGGTGATGTGCATCATGTTTATCTGGATTTACACTGGTCATTAAGGTATCAAGGTTGGTTTTCGTAAATGCATGTTGTCTGAAATAAATTTTTTGTCTTGAAGTCATATTTAAATACAATATGATTAAAAATTCATCAAAATGCTTGTGATTCGACAATATTTCATTTTCTGTTTTATACTTTTGAACCATTTTTTCACATACAATGCTTTAATTATAGAACAAATGATCCATGAAACCTTTCCCACTTGCAGAGGCATTTTGACATATAATTAGCAATTTCTCATTTTGGCAAAATGGTTTCAAAAGTCATCTGCTGCAGAGGCGTCAGAAAGTGTATATGTGGGAATGGAGAATTTACTCATGAGCGATTTCTTCTTTTGCCACAATGGTTTCGAAAGTCGTTTGCTGCAGAGGCGTCAGAAAGTGTCTGTATGTTGAAATGGAGTATTTACTCAACATGACTAATTTCTCCTTTTGCCACAATGGTTTCAAAAGTTGTCTGCTGCAGGAGCGTCAGAAAGCTTCTATATGTGGAAAGGGTTAACAAAAAAGGACCATGTGTCAACTTTGTACCAAGGAACGATGACTCGAGAATATTATGTTGCAGTAGGGATACATGGGTTTATATTGTACTACAAGGTGTGTGGAAATATTGATATATTACGACCACTTTTGCAACATAATATTCCTTTTATTATATATACCTAGTCTTACAGAATTAAGAAAATAAAACAAATTTGTTTATTCTCAATAACGAAATTTACACATTAAATAAAACTTTTGAATGGGTGTGAATGACAACCCACTACCTCATTTTGAATGTTGTGAAATCATATTTCAATGCGGTCATATCATATTTGAGTGTCGTCCCATTACCATATTTAGTACTATATTCTACCTAGTCCAATACGGAATTTCAATCTGTCATGTTATATTATTTGCGCATGACAATCGGCATGTATTTAATAAAATTATTTACTTTTTCTTAAATGATTTACAAAGGTAATGATGCAATAATCTTAACCTTGTCCCACATGCAGACCCATGTTCATGCATATAATTATGCAGTAGATAACTTAAGAAAATATTGTGGCAAAAGGAGTAGTTGCGCATAAAGTTAGCCTGAAGCCACAATGTTTTCAACTTAATTAATTCAAAAATTTACTTAATTTATGGAGGTATTCCACATTCATTCTGCATTATGAAATTTCAAAATTTGATTCCTATGAAACAACTTCAGGAAGAATGTCTTATATTCCAAAAAGTGGATGTATTATTTTGATACAGTTAACCCTTTCCCACTTGTAGAAGCATTTTGACCCATCTGCAGCAGACGAGCAATTTCTACTTTTGCCACAATGTTTTCAACTCTATTAAATAGTGAAACTTATTTATTGAGATTGTTCATTTTTTTTTGTCAATAAGTTTTGAACATTGTCTGCTGCAGAATTGTTGTAGGTGGGAAAGGGTTTAGAGGTCGAACATTATCTGTATGAGGAAAAAGGTTAATAGAAAATCTCTATAATTGAATGGATAACCTATGACTAAAAGTGGAAAACATTGTGGCAAAAGGAGAAATTGCTTGTTTTGAGCAATTTCTTCTTTTGTCACTATGTTTTCAAAATGCCGTCTGCTGCTTAGGCGTCAGAAAGCATCTATATTAGGGAAAGGGTTAACTCAATAGCATGTTAACCCTTCACCAGTCCACATACAACAAATCTGAAGCAGACAACTTTGAAAGTTACTGGGCAAAAATATGAAAAATCTGCATAAATGAAAGTATGAATATTGCCAATTGGCTGAGAGTCTTATGTGGAAAAGAAGTTAGTTTGTTGGAAAGATTGTTGTGTGGATTACTGGTGTGAGAAAGCCAGGAAAGACATGGATATGTTGAAAACTATGTTAAAGCGACTGAAATCCAGATGGCACGAAAAAAAAAAAAAACCACCTTGAATTCGCCCTAAATGTTATTTTTTATGTTATCCAAGTAAAACCAGGGTAGAAAATGTATCGTTTTTTATCAATAAAGTGAACTTGAGTCGTTTTCAATTGTCCGATGAAGGGGTTTCCTATTAAAAATACTTAACCCGTTACTGACAGGGTAGAATTTGCGATGGAAAAAGTATCGAAAACAAGAAAATCTCACCGATAAAAGGGGTATGTAATATGTCAGTTATCATATTTTAATGCCCCAAATACAAAAATAACACTTATTTTCTTAAAATTGGATTTCTTTTTGTTTCGACAGTTGTGTATCTGGAGTTCAGTCGCTTTAAACCCCAATCAATCAAAACTTCTGTGAGTACTTAATGAACAGTTCAGAGCCAGATCAACCTGTGGTGATGTGCATCATGTTTATCTGGATTTACACTGGTCATTAAGGTATAAAGGTTGGTTTTCGTAAATGCATGTTGTCTGAAATAAATTTTTTGTCTTGAAGTCATATTTAAATACAATATGATTAAAAATTCATCAAAATGCTTGTGATTCGACAATATTTCATTTCTGTTTTATACTTTTGAACCATTTTTTCACATACAATGCTTTAATTATAGAACAAATGATCCATGAAACCTTTCCACTTGCAGAGGCATTTTGACATATAATTAGCAATTTCTCATTTTGCAAAATGGTTTCAAAAGTCATCTGCTGCAGAGGCGTCAGAAAGTGTATATGTGGGAATGGAGAATTTACTCATGAGCGATTTCTTCTTTTGCCACAATGGTTTCGAAAGTCGTTTGCTGCAGAGGCGTCAGAAAGTGTCTGTATGTTGAAATGGAGTATTTACTCAACATGACTAATTTCTCCTTTTGCCACAATGGTTTCAAAAGTTGTCTGCTGCAGGAGCGTCAGAAAGCTTCTATATGTGGGAAAGGGTTAACAAAAAAGGACCATGTGTCAACTTTGTACCAAGGAACGATGACTCGAGAATATTATGTTGCAGAAAGTGGTCGTAATTGA
>JASEVX010001191.1:0-20724 GCA_031761405.1 Serripes groenlandicus | reverse complement strand
AATGTTTCTTAATTTCATCAGTAAAAGGTTAAAACAGACCAACCCGTTGAACGCCTTTGATCAAAGTGTATAGAACTTTAAGACCGGAAGTGAAGACTTCTTAAGATTGATAATAATGACTTCCCTCTAACGACCGGAAGTAAATGCTTATAGGCTTATAGTAACGGCTTCTCTCTTAAGACAAGTAGCAACGGCTACCCTCTTAAGACTGAATATTAACGGCTTCCCTCTTAAAACTTAAAACAGATTCACTCTTAAGACTGATAGTAACGGCTTCCCCCTTAAGACTGGTAGTAACAACGTCCCTCTTCAGACTGACCGTAACGACTTCCTTCTCAAGACAGGTAGCAGCGACTTCCGTCTTAAGACTGATAGTAACGGCTTCAATCTTAAGACTGATAGTAACGGCTTTAATTTTAAAATGATAGTAACACCTTCACTCTTAAGATTGATAGTAACGGCTTCCTTATTAAGGCTGATCGTAACGATTTCCCTCTTAAGACTCGTTGTAACGGCTTCCCTCTTAAGATTCGTTGTAACGGTTTTCATATTAAGACTTGTTTTAACGGCTTCTGTATACATATCGATAGTGACGGCTTCCCTCTTTAGATTGATAGTAACGGCTTCCTTATTAAAAATGTTAGTTACGGCTTCCGTATTAAGGCTGGTAGTAACGACTTCCCTCTTAAGACTCGCTGTAACGGCGCCCCTCTTAAGACTCGTTGTAACGGCTTCTCTCTTAAGATTGATAGTAACGGCTTCCCTCTTAAGACTGAGAGTAACGGTTTCCTTATTAAGACTGAAAGTGACGGCTTCCCTCTTATACTGATAGTAACGGCTTTACTCTTAAGACTGATAGTAACGACTTCCCGATTAAGATTGATAGAAACGGCTACACTCTTAATACTGATAGTTGCGGCTTCCTTATTAAGACTGGTAGTAATGTCTTCCTTCTTAAGACTTGTAGTAACGGCTTCCCTCTTAACATTTGTAATAACGACTTTCCTTTTAAGACTTGTTGTAACGGCTTCCCTCTTTAGACTTGTAGTAACGGCTTCAATGTTAAGACTGATAGTAACGTGTTCCCTCTCAAGACTGATAGTTACGGCTTCCCTCTTAAGACTGATAGTAACGGATTTCCTCTTAAGACTCGTAGTAACGGCTTCCCTTTAAGACTGCTAGTAACAGCTTCACTCTTAAGACTGATAGTTACGGCTTCCCTATTAGACTGATAGTAACGGCTTCCCTCTTAGGACTCGTAGTAACAGCTTCCCTCTAAGGACTGATAGTAACGGTTTCACTCTAAAGACTGATAGAAACGGCTTCACTCCTAAGACTGGTAGTGACGGCTTCCTTCTTAAGACTGATAGTAACGATTCCCTCTTAGACTGATAGTAACGGCTTCAATCTTAAGACAGATAGTAACGGCTTCCTTATTAAGGCTGGTAGTAACGACTTCCTTATAGATACTCGTTGTAACGGCTTCCCTCTTAAGACTGATAGTAACGGATTCCCTCTAAAGACTGATGGTAACGGCTTCCATGGTAATACTGATAGTAACGACTACAATCATAAGACTGATAGTAATGGCTCCCTCTTGAGACTGATAGTAACGGCTTCCCTGTTAAGACTGATAGTAACGACTTCAATCATAAGACTGATAGTAACTGCTTCACTCTTACGACTGATAGTAACTGCTTCACTCTTAAGACTGATAGTAACGGCTTTTTCATTAAGGATGGTTGTATTCACTTCCCTCTTAAGACTCGCTGTAACTCCTCCCTCTTAAGACTGATAGTTACGGCTTCCCTATTAAGACTGGAAGTAACGTCTTCCCTCCTTGGATAGCATTACCACTAATGCATCGTTATCAACATAAACAATACCAAAGGTATGAGTAATTTACCCAGTAAACGCCGTGGTATAACTTACCTGCTTTTGAAAACGGCGTCAAACATCATTCAAACAAACTAAAAGTATATTTTGAAAGATATTAAGAGAAAAAACAAGAACATAGTTGTATGATTTTGTTCGTAGCTAAAAAACTGTTGGGAAAAGGAGAAATCGCTCTCCCAAGATTATCTCTCTTTAATTTCGATACTTTTTAAGTAATATGCTGTGAAAGTTTCAAAGGTTTTCCGTAACAGTTACAGGGTATACGTAGTGCCTGATTTTTGGCATCAGATATTAAATGACGGTAACATTCAAAAGTATCTACAAGACGAATGTAGATGAAACGCATCAAAGACGCCGCGCAAGATTATTGAAATATGACTTAAAGGAAGCAAGTGCAGTTCAGTACATTTAGATAACCTGTGCAAACAAACAGGATCTAAATATTTTGAACAAGAAGGCCAAATGTCCATTTATTTTAAACAAGAATGCCAAGATGTGCCTATATTGCTCATCAGGCTACCATAGTCTATAATCAAAGGTTATTAAGAGCAGAAAGGTTTAACCTTGACGTAGGAATTAGACGTGTTATATGCTAAGATCTATGTGATATTCAGCATGTGAAGATTAGTCGTGAAATGACAAGTGTAGGCCTAAAACCATTTGGTTTACAGTTTGCTTAACATTGACTGCAACTATAATGGGTCATATAAGCTGAATCTTCTTAATTGTTACTAATAAACGGTTTTAAATCTGCTCTAACTTGTGTAATTAGATAAAAAAAAAAAACATAGGTGCGGAAATATTAACAAATATCAACATAAGGTTTACTACCTCTAGTTATAAGTTAAGTATGACACAAGCTTTAAAAGGAGAAGGGGCAGTCTATTTCCCTTCCAGTTTAGTAAAAACAGGAGTATATAAACAACAAATGCAAAGTCATTTTAACAAGTTTTAAAATATTATTAACAAAATTGAGCATTTATGAAATTTATAAAAAAATTACATGTATAGTCAACATATAGCAAGAATACAATGGTCTGAATGAATAAACTGTATGGGGAGGAACGTTTTAAGTTTAGAAATACAACAGACTTTTATAATATTTTTGATGAATTGGCACAACTTTGTTCTAATTATCAAACAGTTAAAGAAAACATACAATGTCACAGGTATTGGTCATATCTGATATAATTGTCTTAAACATTATTAACAAATATGGGGATTAAAAGTGGAGTGTTTGTTTCTTCAGAAACAGGATTGATCTTGTAGGAGGCATATGAGTTTGACAGCATATAGTGCTACTATCATTTAAAGACATTTTATTAATGGTGAATTTAGTGCAACTTCCTTATTGTATTATTCCGACCTGTCATGTACATACGTTTATGAGAGTAATGTAAATGTGTCTCCGCCCAAACTGCTTCGCAGATTGTCAAATAATGTTATACTTATGTGTCCTGGGTGACACACTATCGGATAATATAGCCGCCAGTGGTGGGCTGTTTTGTCTTTCATGGCTTTAAAGTAAAATCTTTAAAAACATTTTTCTCCGAAATTATCAGGCCGATTTTCTTATTTGGAATTGTCTAGTGACATTTTAAGAGATTTCTTCAAACAACATGTTCGGGGCGGAACTGTTTTGTCTCAAATTGGAATAGGGAAAACTCCAAAACCTTACTCCCTCGAACGTATCACACATATTTTCAAAATATTTTGTAGAAATGTCTATTTGGTGGCCCGCTCCTTCAAGCCATGTTTATTGGTCGAATGTCATGGCCACTTGGGCTGTTTTACCCTTTATGCCAACAGTGTAAGATTTATAAAGTTGTCTGCTAAGAAAATAAATGTCTGATTGTGGAATTACTTGCAGGTACATAATCATTCTGGTAACCTTCTATCAGTTTCCTCAAGTCATATCAATTTGCCAACAGACATACAACATAGGGTTGCATTATTTCGCCCAGTGTCAATGGAGCTGTTCTGATCTGTTTTGGGATCTTGTATTACATGTAGTTTACCCAACTGCAAAATGAGATATTGTTGTTGACTATGAGGACTGGTTTAAAAGACAAATCACGTTTCATAACTCAATTGAGCGGCCAGGTTCCATCAATGCCATCTTGTTTTTATAATTTCCAAATCTTCTTTGGCTTTTATTTTATAAATCTGAAATGGTTACATATACATTTTTCGCCTTGACAAACATTACTATTCTGCTTTTCTTTTTAAGAAAAAATACTTTTTATGTAGTTTACCCGACCGCAAATGGAATGGTCTGCAAGACAAATCACGTTTCTTAACTCAATTGAGCGGTCAAGTTCCATCAATGCCCTCTGCTTTTCATAATTTCCAAATCTTCTTTGGCTTTTATTTTATAAATCTGAAATGGAACGTTCAAGTAATTGGTTACATTTCCATTTTCCGCCTTTACAAACATTAATATTCTGCTTTTATTCAATAAAAAATACTTTCTATTCTCCGGGCAACTATTCGAAATATATATTTTCAAAACTTCTTCGTACAATACTTTTTTTTTAATTCTTCTACAAGACCTATCAGCCCTTTCTGTCAAGAAATAACTGAAGTCATTAATCATGATGTCAGTGTCGCTATTTTGTTCAATGCTATTTTCGTTTTATATCATGTTTGACTACATTTATCACAGTTAAATGCTAGATTTATTAGTCATTGGTCTTTATGTAAGCAAATTGACTAAAATAAAACAAATTCTTTTATTTATTTGTTTAACAAGAAGTTATAAGACTTGTTTGACTAAAACTGAAATAATATTAAGATCCTTAATAGGTTATTTTCAATTACATTGCATGTATAATAACTTAACCCCTTCCCACATAAAAAGATCTGTATGAGAAGACTGTGAACATCTTTAGTTTTAAAAAAAATGGAAACGTTTTCTTTTAACAATTTCTAAATTATAGATTCAAATACATTTAGAAATTGTTAAAAGAAAACGTTTCCATTTTTTTTAAAACTAAAGATGTTCACAGTCTTCTCATACAGATCTTTTTATGTGGGAAGGGGTTAAGTTTTTTGTCACAATGTTTTCCTCTTTTTGTCATAGGTTATCCATTCAATTATGGAGATGTTCTATGTTTTGACAAAATACGTTCAAAGTCGTCTGCTGCAGATGTGTCGTATGACGGAAAGGGTTAATGCCTCTGTAAACAATTTGTGAAAGTGAATGAAAAGGAGAAATGGCTCAAAATAAGAAATGTATACCTTAATATTTTCATTGTTTGTAAAACCCGATCATTCACAAATGGTGACTTTATCTCAGTGAACTGCTTTGGAAATATAAACAAGAGTGCCAAGATGACTTTAAATCAAACAACTAAGTGATGGTAAAGTAGCAAGTGATCAAGAGTTGGAATGCACAGTGTTGGCACTGTACATGATAAAGTTAATTAGTAAAGGACATTTTTAATAAGGCATTAAATCTTTGAACAATTTGAAAAGGACCACCAAAGGAACATTCCTGTAAACATTAGTTGATATCAGTCAAGAGGTCATTAACCCTTTCCCACATATAGAAGCTTTTATAAGCCGCAGCAGCAGAGGTTTTTTGAAAACATTATGACAAAAGGAGCAATTGCTCAATATGAGCAATTTCTCCTTTTACCACAATGTTTTCAACACTTTTATATATTTAAACTCTCATATATGGAGGATTGACAAAAGTCATTGTGACATGCGTCATTTGTCTTCCACCAATGAGCTAAGTTTATGTGGAAAAGCAGCCAGTTGCTTGGGAAGATTGCTGTATGGGGTACTGGTGTGAGAAAACCAAGAAACGCATGAGTAGGTGAACTGGCCACCGTGATATGACCGAGAAATTGTTAAAAACGGCGTTAAACCCCAATCAATTATATATGGAGATTGTTCACATTTTTGCAAAGATGTGTTCAAATTCGTCTGCTGCAGATTTGTTGTATGTGGGAAAAGGTTTAACTTTAATACCAGAAGACTATAAAAGATACCATATAAGGAATACAGCAATTTTTTTGAAGATCTCTATTAATGAAAGTACAATCATAAAATAGTTGAAAATTAAGTTTTTTAAAGTAAAACATATTTTTATTAGAAAATACTTACCAGTCATTTAATACCTGATATATAATCTCAATACCGTTAATTCATCCAGAAAAGAAGCTCGCGCAGCCATGCATAGCCCTCTCGCGTGTGTGATATACACGGCCGCCGGTAATACCGACGCACTGGCCATGACAACCCCACTTTTAATTTCACTGTTAACTTGTGTTGGGTGACGACGCGGGGTTGAGAGGCGGGAATCTGAAATGACTGGTAAGTATTTTCTAATAAAAATATGTTTTACTTTAAAAAACTTCATTTTTATATTAAAAATACATTACCAGTCATTTAATACCTGATGACTTTGCAGCATCGGTCGGGAGGATCGTCCAACACAATGCACTTGGCAAGAGTACCTACGGTACTACTAAATATAAACACAATCGTTTATGTATTTAGTAATTTGTGTATTAATTAGGTACAGTACAGCTCAAGGGGGTTTTCCCAAAAACCCTCACCCCCGCGGGCTGATAAGGCAGTCCTCCGGCGTTCCCGCTCACCTGTACGCAGGGTTTCCGCTACAATAACCCCGCGGTCCCGCCGGGTTTGATCATTCAACTATTAAATCCGCGGAGGGAAATCCGATAACGATTTATGACGTCACGATGATTGACAGCTGTGATAATGCAGCCCCACGGCGTTCCCGCTTATCTGTATGCGGTGTTTCCCCTACAATAACCCCGCGGGACCGCGGAATTTTATCATTTATCATACGGTAGTTAATACACAACATCACACTATTGAAGTAAAAAAAATTTAAATCAAGAGAGATATCCTATTCAGTAAGCCAGACGCGACATGTAACATTAGCCCATCTGTAATGCGATCAAAACAAAACGTCAATTATTACTTTCAATTAATAGGTGTTAAAAACATGTCGACTATCTGAGTTGTTTGTATTATTATGTTATGGTTAATCACATATGCTGTCGGCTTGATGAAGCATTCATGTATCATAAATTCACATATCAATTCTACCACCCAGTGTCATATGTCCTCTCTATTAATATCGGCGAATCTTTGATTGACGGATCTGTTTTCTGGCCGATAAGTCAGACAAGAAATAAAATGACAACTGGACGCTTGTTAATGAGAATCGCAATATTTAATTCACAATACTCGCATTTCGTTTGGTTTTGAATATGGAAACTTATACCTTACATTGACTGGAAAGATGAGGAAGTTCAATTCTGTTTTGAAATCTATATTTTTTCCCTTTCCCACTTGCAGACACTTTCTGATACAGCTACAGAAGACGATTTGGAAACATTGTGACAAAAGACGAAATTGTCTCAATAGTTTCAACCTTATTCAATAATTGTACTTTCGTTTATAAAGTTTCCATATGTTTGCCTATAAGTTTTCAAATTGACTACTGCTGATTCGTTTCATGTGGAACAGCCTTTCTCTCAGTGGCATAATACAACTTAGTTGTAAAGGATGTGCATGTAATGTAATTCAGAAAAAAATATCAACAATCGCATCCGCGCAATAAGATCATGATCTAATCGTCTTACTACTTGTATCTAGGCGTACAAGCCTCACGAGAACGGTTATGACCAAACACTAACTATAAACGTAGGTGTTTTATTGTAAATTCTATTTATGTCAATATATCCGAAGGTCGGTTTTGGCGTGACGTGAAACATGTATTAACAAAACCCGTCATGAGCAAGTTCTCCATATGTCAAATGTTTTCTTCTCTATTCCATAAAAGATCTTTAAGTCTTTGATATATGTTTCTGTATTCTATGTAGACGTTTTGAATGTCGTCTACTGCGGATTTATCATATGTTGGAAAGGGGAGTTAAATAAAAAATAAAAAGATGAGCGCTTGTTAGCTGATCGTGTAATGATCTTATTAAGTTAACCCCTTTCCAACAAACACCAAGCAGACGACTTTTAAAACACTTTGTCAATCATTATTTTCAGCGCTGTCTCCATTTTCCACAATGCGCTTTCTGACCCCTTAGCAGGAGAAGAGTTGTGAAAACAGTGTTCCCGTCCGCCACAATGTAGTCTACTTTATTCAATAGTACATAGTGCTAAAGAGAGGAATTACACTTGTTTTTCCCTCCTCTGGTCTTTTCTTAGAAGAACCATATTTGTCATATTTTCATCTTATCCCTCGTTTATGCGGCTCACAATTCCTCCATCTTATATTTCCCGGACCGAATAAATCCGAGAAAAAACTGTCGTGTTAAGGTTAGTCCAAAATTCCCTATGCCGATGGAATCATTCCTTAGCTTCCGTCACATTCTGTTTTGTATTAGCTTTATTAATAGGTTGTAAACAGTTAAGTAGCTAGGACCATGATATGACCATATTACATGACAGTGATCTATGCATTGACAATGAAATGTAAATATAGTTCAGAACGGCAGATATTTAAAAATCATTTATTTTAAGTCACTCTTTTACACGATGTTTAAAGATGCACAGTTAATAGAAATGCGCTTGTTTTTCAGGAATTATCTTTATACATATTATATTGTCACGCTGATTAACGAACCTGCTTTTGAAATATAGAATAGGAGTAATTAACGGTAAACCACTCTTTAATACGGATTAAGATAAAGTAGATGTTTATTACAACACATGTCAACCCTTTACCCAGACTTTATGTAGATGACTTTCAACTGTATTTCAGTTAGATCATGGTATTGTATTGTTAAGTTACCAATACTAACGATTTTATTTACTCTGACACGATGCAATATGTATGTTTCCGCATCTATTAGCGCGTAGGATGGAAGCCATTAATACTATTTTTAAAGTGTTTGGTATGCCGGGAAACTATTGTGCCCTTTTACCACACACAGACGCTGTCGACGCCTCTACAACAGATCACTTATGAAAACGTTGTGACAAAATGTAAAATTTCTCATGTTACCACCATGTTTTCAACTTTATTCAATATTGATTCATTCATTGGGGCTTAACGCGGTTTTCAACTATTGTTCAGTATATCACGGGTGCCAGTTCACGTACTTAAGCTACCAGTTCGACTTACAACATACTTCCAAAGTAGCTGGCTGCTTATCAACATTGACTGTTAGCCCATTGGTGAAACACGAGTGACGCTTGTCGTCAAACTTCGAAAATGTTAGCGGAGCTGGTATTCGAACTCACAACCGTTGGATTGACAGCCTGCGTCGCTACCGACTGACGTACCGGGGCTCAATAATTAAGCTTCTGTGAATTTTAATATCACGAAGTTTTGCGTAGATATTTTATATGTCGTCTGCTGCATAGTATGGTGGAAGTATACATATTCATTGAGCGGGGCGATCACGCACCGGTTTATGATGTAACTTGGATCTGTTAACGATAGTCGACGTGGCAATTTTAAGATACACCAGCTTTTACCATGATGTTTTATTTTACTATATGCATATATCTAAACGAAGTCCACTATGCACAAGTACGAAATATAACCTATAAATGAGCCGTGTTAGGGGATATTGATACCACTTCGAACAGTAAAGTGAATGTACACCAGCAACCTGTTATACAGTCATAAATGGCAAAAACACAACATCAACAGAAACGTTGACCCCTCGTTTAATACAACAATAACTTTGATTCCAAATCAACAATACCGAAAGTCACCAAACACTTCTAAAAGATTGTTTGTCTGTGTTAACAAAATGTATTTTAGCTTGTTTTTTCAGACATCTCTTTCCCATTAACAGAAATCTTCTGCATGCCCCAACGTGGAAATGTTTTTGGCAAAACATAAGCATATTTTCGAATATTGTGACACAGGAATAACTATCTCAATGTTAACCCTTTGCGACACGAAGACGCATCTAAAACATAGGGTTTTTGAAAACACTGTGAGAAATTTCTCATTTTACTACAATGGTTTGTATTCATTTACAAAATAGTACTATCATGAAAGAGATTTCGTCGTTTCTAGTCGTCTGCTTCATATTTATTTTATGTTGATGAGGATAGTATGAGCTTGTGCATGGCCCAAGTTAAAAGTTGCTTTTGTGAACAGTTTACATCCAGAACAAGGACCTACACTTAAAATAGCTTGTTCCTTTTCTCATACACTCGCTCTGAACTAGTGTACAGCGGTTGTTTTGTGCATTGTTTCATTTGTTCTTGCCTGTGCAGGATTTAATTAATCGAATTACAGTAAGAAAAGCTTGACGCCGTTTTCAACAATATTCAGTCATATCATGGCGGCCAGTTCACATACTCATGTGTTTCCTAGCTTTCTCCGGGACATGTCCTATGTTCGAGGCTTATGATACAGGTATATATTGGTAAACGTAAATAAATATAAACCAGAAATAGAACCTATTTTTTGCTCCGATACAATTATTTTAAACATGCAGACTATTTGTATATTTGAAATCTCTACTCCGAATTAAATGCTTTCATAAAAGTTTCCGTTTATTTTTTAAAATGAGCATTTTATAATATGCTCTTAACAATGCTCAATGTTGATTAACTGGGATAAAACGTCGTTTTCAACAATTGTTCAGTCAAATTACGGCGGCCAATTCACATATCTCAACATTGCAGACAATCATGATTAAGGACACCTAACGTAATGGCATTTGCTAAATGTATATATATAGATCAGCACGCACATTCATGCATAGTGGTTTGGATCTACACTTCACTGCCTACGCTAAAAACAAATTATATAGAACTTTGATCATATATACTTTATGTTGTCGTTTTACATTGTTCTAATATCTTTTGTGTTTTTTAGGGGATATAGATCAATTTCTTTTACATATTTCTATTGAAAATAGCAAAACACAAGTTTTAAGCTGAATCTTATAAAATGTATGTATATATGTATGTAATTAGCTGTCAGATTACCAGCGGGTTAGTCGGGTCAATAAAAACAATGCCCTGTGATCTATATGCAAGTCACCGTCTTTAAATCAGCCTGACAACCAACACGAAATACATCACACGTTTTTCATCTGTCACGCGCTTTATAAAGTGTTAACCCCTTTACTCGCAAACAGTAATGTTTCTATTGAAAATAAATATTTTTAAGATTTATTTGTCTTCAATGGAGTGTCGTATAAAAAGTGATTTTTGTTGACTTGATAAATCAATATAAATTTGTTTATGGATTTATCATAATCGTGTTGATCTTAATTGTATGTAAATGTAGAAATAGGATTATTATTCTCAAAGGTAAGGCTGTATTTCTCAATTATGCTGTAGAACATTGAATTTGATTATAAATGTTTGTAATATGCACATGCATATTTCATCGCAATATATCTCAGACAACTCGATGTTCAAAGTATTCAAGTAAGGTATTTGAGCGACTGTTCTAGTGTTTCTTTGTTTTGTTCTTTGTTTCAGCATATAAAACATACATGATGAGTCAAGTTTGAACATATATGCGCATACAAATCCAGCCCTGTGTTCCATAGTAAACACAACGTAAACACGTTTTGTCTATGGAGCGGAACGAAACCTACCTGTATTATGCATGTAATCCCGTCAAACAGGTTTGGTTTACCGACTAATGCACGGATTATCGACGAAACTCGCAAAACAGGTTTTGGGTTTGGTGACTATGGAACACAGGGCAGGTCTACAGTGTACATGGTACATTTGGTAACAGTGATTTATCTGATCTGACTCAATTGTCATTATTTGATTTAGCCATTGGTTTGCTAATATCCGAGGAAACATGTAATGACCTGAAAATAGCAGTATACATGTAGATTTGAGTAGGGGGTCATATTTTAAGACACGTAGAAGTCGCTCCCTTTTCAGTGTTCTCTCTTCCGTCCATAATTACAACATAAATCGACTGTAGATGCGTTTACAGACTTCTGGTTCGGATTAATGGAAATGGGTTACAATATGAAATATAGTAACACTAATTAAAAGCCAATGAAAATAGGGAACGTCATCTAAAACATTTAATCTAGAGGAGCTTGAGAAAGAACGTAATTATTATTGAAATTAAATTGCAATATATTGATTCTTTTTATTAACACTCGCCATGCAGAATAATCAATCTGGCGAGCAATTATTTTGAAAAGTAAACAATCGTTCATGATGCATATGCCTGCAAAATTAACTATTTGGGAAGCAGAGTAAACAATACAGAATAGTTAACATAATGTATAATCGGATGAAATTCACACCTACTCGCATTTTTCCGCGGGGGCTTCGCGGCGCGGAAGAAAAATAGGCCACTCCCATTTAACATTTTCTGCGGAGGGAACCCTGCAATCCCTCTATCTCTGAAATACCTGGAAAACGCCGGGTTAAGCCGGGGGAGCGACTTAACGCCGACGGTTTATCATTTTATCGATACCCCCCTCAACCCGGGGGTGAGGGTTTTTGAGAAAACCCCCTTGAGCTGTACTGTAAGTACTCGCTGAGAGTCCACTTGTGTGTCCAGAGAGAAATAATTTATGATTGAAACGTTTTAAGACGTTATCAGAAGGACCTTATTACTAATTAAAGGAATAGGATATCCAGTGTTAGAAGACGCTGCTGAAATATCCTTCTCCTACCAGAGGGTACAGGATCCTGTTTATCACTAAGGGAACACAGTTCACAGAAAGGTTGTGAAATGTGATGGGTTAGGAAGAACCAAAGGCAACTTGGTCTCAGTAGAAATACAGGAGCGGCAGCTTCCGAAGAACGTAAAAGTTTGAGAGAAATGGATCTGAACTTTGAAGTTAAGCGCATTGGAGCATCGAACGATACCTTTTGTCGTGCTCAACGCCAAATCTTAAAGGAATACGCTCGGCTCTAAAAAACTCGCTTTGAATTGAAATATATTGACTTAAAGAACATTTATTTACAATGCATTTCATTAACATACAACTAATAATGAAGCTATTACTATTTAAAGATGACTATTTGTGCTGATCGGTGCGCAGCATGGGCGCGGCCATTGTATACATATCGCAATGTCTCGATACTTTCTGAAAAGAATCGTGACGTCATTTACTCACTATGTCTCAAACAAAGCATACAAGTAGAGTTAGCTAATGAACGACTGCGGTACTATAAAGGGAATACAAAATATACTTTTTCGTAAGAAATTTAACCCCGGAAGTTTACAAACCTAAACTTCAATTATTCAAAATGAAATTCAAAGCATTACATCATATTATTACTAGATCTATCATCTATATAACGTTTTATATTAAATAGTATCCAACCATAGTAGGTGGATAGAAAACTCGAAATTGACTCGTGTAATATATATCAGCCAATTAAATATATGTGTGTTAACATTTATTTATACAATAATTTCATTCGTTTATATATTTGACAGTTGTTTGTTATGATTTCACAGCTCGTTAGACACAATGAACCGTCGTTTTTGTAGAACAATCAAAGGTCATAGAAACAATGAAATTTCCGGTAGTGGTCGGACGCTACTGTAATAAGATCTGTCGGCGAGTCTTTTGAGCAGGCATAATTCGATCCATTCCATACATACTCTGGAGTTGTCGGTAAAGAGATTTTCCATACTAGTCAAAGCAACATGTAATCAATTATAACATGGATAAATTTACCGCCCGCCCCACTATGATGAATTAATAATCTAAAACAAACATACATGTATACAATATTTACACCATTAAACTTCAAAAAGTGGTCCTTCCTCATAATCGGCCTTTTTGTACCAGACATGTTGGGAAATTTGCCTTTCTTTCTGGACCTTTACTCGGCCTTTTTGGACTGGCATTTTACGCATTCGGCCAATTATGACCTATACCTAAGATAAGAGAGCGATCTGAAAATGTAGTAATCCATACGGTGCTAATCGGAAGTGGGTAACTGACGTCACAGATTATAAGCAAAGATGGCGGCGCCCATAGGCGATCGATACCGACGTGAAAACACAAACTTTAAAAGCATATATCTTGGTAGTGCAAGCATGTAATAAAAGTTAATTAAATCAAAATGATACATTACTGTAGTGCTATTTAGTCATATAGTTTAAATTTCAGCCGAGCGTATTCCTGTAAAGGCGAGAGGTCGGCAACATAAGTAAGGATAACTACGGATTGACGTACCTTAATAACACCAATTGGTAAGTACTGTCTACTTCTAAGGAAGATGTAACGGTTATGTCGATAGGCAGGCCAGAAGGACGTTGAACCACGATCTCTGGGCCAATACTGTGTTTCTAATGTCATTGTCTTTTTTAGGCAGAGAATAACGAAACCGGAAGTTGACTCATTTTTGAATTATGGGAAGACAATTTCTAGGGAGTAATTATCATTGTCACTCCTTAGGCGCTAGAAAGACTACTCTCTCCTCTGTTGATCACATGTCCTAGGCTCTTAAGCCCTGTAGCTGAAATGAGTATTTAACACACTGCCCCGAACTGTAAACAATTCGGGTGTGGTGTGAAGCATGTATTTTGTTGTTTCCCCTACTTACTGATCCTGATCCAGAAAACGGGAGTCGGATTCTCAATTAGCGAATCAGGTCTGTCCGAAGGGCCAGATCGACGAGAAACATCCTACAACGAGTATCTTGAGGGAAATAGATCTGACTTGCCGGTTTTGGGAAATAATTCCAAACGCAGGTAATCGAAGTGAAGTGTTTGAAAGGAACACTTCCCCGTTTACAATGAATCGAAGGTCATTCCTCGATGAAACAGCAATCGGAACATGGTAATAGGCGTCTGTTAGGTCTAAGAAATCGCTCAGACAGTCGTTCCGGATTGCGTTCTTGATGAAACGGCACGTTCCATTCTATTACTCGGCCGTACTAGACGCAATCTGAGTCGATAAGTCTACTTCCGGTCTTCACCGGCTGTTTTTCTTAGGAAACAGAAGAAAGACAGTCGTAGAAACCACCGAATGGAAGGTTGATACCCACTCTATGGCAATCTTGTTAGAAG
Organism: Serripes groenlandicus; assembly: GCA_031761405.1. Taxonomy (NCBI): domain Eukaryota; kingdom Metazoa; phylum Mollusca; class Bivalvia; order Cardiida; family Cardiidae; genus Serripes; species Serripes groenlandicus. The sequence goes on along the minus strand of JASEVX010001191.1, from coordinate 5,843 downwards.
ATTTAATAGAGAGGAGCGCTTCCCTATAGCTGCGGATTAGGGCCAGTGCTCTACTTGGTTGTATGCCAACTAAGCTCCCGTAACGGGGCTTTGATAAGGCAGGACAAGCGGAAGCAGAGTTCAATGCTAGGCTCGAACTTAGCCTGTTTCTTGTGTCTTCACAGGCTGGGCTTCTAAGAATGCCTTTGCAGAAGTCGCTGAACGTTTCTGCCCTGTGAACGATGTTGCCGCATACGCCGAAATGCGCCTTATGGACGCAGTGAATGCAGTAACTTTCCACTAATGATAGTTTATTTAGAGTCCAGCTCTAAATTGTTTAATCATCCGACGGAGCACTGAACCCGATATGTCTCTTATTCGTCAGACAAGACGGGGTCGTGGGTTTTACCCGACGACGTGCGGATTAACTATAGCCGGTTCTGAACAGGAAGGTCAGTGTCCGATTCGACATGGAATCCTATGATTGTTTGATTGGGGTTTAACGCCGTTTGTAACAATTCTCAGTTATATCACGGCGGCCAGTTCACATACTCATGTATTTCCTGGTTTTCTCACACCAGTACTCCACACAACAATCTTCCCAAGCAACTGGCTACTTTTCCACAAAAACTTAGCCCATTGTTGGAAGGAATCCTATGAAGGAGTCATGATCGAGGAATTGATCCCTTTTCCGAAGAAGAATGAGATCGCATGGAATCAACTGTCGGGCCGAGCTCACGTATGAGAGAGTTCACAGAGTGAATATCCTCTGGGAACGGCTGATCCCGGTAGGCCAGCATAGGGGATTGATTTATGAAATCAACTGAATCTCTCCCTTGTAATACCGTCGGACATCGACTCGTTCCAACACTTGATACGATGGATGTTACTTGGGAGTAGTATAGTTCCTAGAGACGTACTCTCTCCTTCCTGGGGACCGACATCCTTATTTGACCGGTACTCCCCATACCCGATGTCCGACGGTTCAATCAGTATGTCCCAGCCTACTGCCCGATTGACTGCCGAAAGGTTATGTCCTAAGACATTAACACGGTGACCGTTTGCCCGGTAACCGTTTATGCCCAGTTAAGAATTTGACTGCCCGGTAAACGTTCACGTGACAACCATTTATGCCCAGTGACTAATTGATTACTCGGTAGGCACTTGACTCACTCTCCGGTACTATCGACTCATTACAATCATATGGCTGTGTTCGACAACACCCGGTTGTCCGGTGTCAAGAGTTATGTCATAAGATTGACAAAACAGTTACCCGCTACCCGGTTTTCCGGAGTCAACTTGACTTAACGACTGCTCGTTACCCAGCTCTGGGTACGTTCAGTAATTGAAGCTCCCTCTGACCATTACTGTCCGGTTGACTAATGATAGGCTGATGTGAGGCTGCTCTATGGTCCGCAGACATTATAACTTTGCATTCTGTAGGAGTCCGAGGACTGCTGTACTGCAGACTGTAGGTTTTGCTCGAAATCATTACAGGTTTTAACGACGTTTTAGCGTCAACCTTCGGGCATAAAGTTTTAGGCACCACCCTAAATACTTCCTAAATGTTCTGTTGTAGAGATCAACGCTCTACAGCCGGCCCATCTGAAGGGGGCTGGTCCCCCCCCCCCCCCCCTCCGTCAGACGAAGAGCTGGGAGAGTGTCGAGCCCTACGATGCTTGACTCTAATCCGTCTTTCAACTGAAAGACACAACAGTCTTATAAAAGTAGGAGAAGGGATTGAAAATAATATTCAATCTGTGTGTACTTTATTGTTGTGTTAAGGTGTCGATCGTGTGATGTGGACCTCGTCTCCGCAGTAGAGAGAAGTCGTACTGGATCGATCGTTGGGGCCGAACTAACCGTATGGAACGGTCTCGACCTCCCTTTCACGGAAAACACTGAGTTATTCTGATCGGGGGTTGCCTTTCTAAGGATTGCCTCTTCGTGATGTGTCCTTCCGGGAACAGTAAATTCCCATAATGTGGGTATTGCTGATCCCGGTAGGCTTGGTTAACCCGCCTATCACCGATCCATTACATCTTTTGAAACGGAGCTTGGTATCGGGGAAGGAGTGTAATCCCTAGAGAAGTACAATGTTCCCCTTGGAGAAACGGAAATATTTCTCTGTCCTGTACTCCCTATAGCTGGATATCTGAGACCAGTGTTTTGAATATCCGTACTCTTCTATTCTCATTCTTTTGAGTAGTGTAATCCCTACAGAAGTACACTGTTCCCCTTGGAGAACGGAAAGATTTCTCTGTCCTGTACTCCCTATAACCGATGTTAGACGGTTGGATATCTGAGCCTGGTGCGTAATGACCAGTGTTTTGAATATACGTATAGACCGGTTGAGCGGAGAACGCGTGATACTAGTATCAATTCGGTCGTGAAGCACGGAGCCCGGTTGACCGGTCACGTCATGGCTAATTGACTGACCGGTTGATTGGTCCATTCATGGCTAAATGAATGACAAATCACGTCATGGTTAAATGACTGCCCGATGCCCGGTCGCGTCATGTTTAACTGACTGCCCGGTTGCCCGGTCGCGTCTTGGCTTAATGACTGACCTGTGAAAGGTCGCGTTATCGCTAAATGACTGTCCGGTTGCCCGGTGACTGGTCGCGCATAGGCGAAATGACTGACCGGTTGCCGGGTACCCGAATACCCGGAGTCATATAGGTTTTGCTCGCAAGCATTACCCGGTTAAATAATGATAGGCAGTTGTGAATCTGCTCTATCACCGGTCTCCAAAGAATTCTGTCCGCAGACATTATAATTTGGCACTCTGTAAGTGTCCGAGGACTGCTAACTGCAGAGTGAGGTGTTAGAGGTGGCCAATCAGTGAGGTTTCCCTTTGATTGTCGCATGGCGTCTCCCGAATGTCGTGCAGCAGATGGTAGCTCACTCTTGAGGCCAACCATCACTGTGTCCGTACGGTTTCTGGCCCGAAGGCCTTTGTTTTCCGACGGAATAACAGACACCCGAAGCTGCCATCCGCTCTTCCGTGTCCTGCGAAGGACCAGCCGAAGCTGAGGGGGGAGCGGTCAAAGCTCCAGATAAGGGGCGTTTGCATGTTCTAAAATCCTTATTTGACCCTCTTACCCTATGCTGTGGGTACTGAGCACCCACAGCATAGGGGTTGTTTCCTAAGAGAGAATTTGTGGGGAAAATATCTGACTACGCTGAGCGGTTGTGCGGAGTGAAGAAGGAACAGCTCTGACCTTCTGCTCACTCAACACAGCCGCGGAGTCTGATTGTTGGGAGAACCCCTCAAACTCCGCTTCACTCGTAGAGCTAAGAGAAACCTTTTAGGGGTATTCTTACTCTTCCAGCTTTTTTGAGTCCTCCTCAATCCAGACTGTTTCCAAACGGAAGCAGGCCAGGAAGACAAGTACTCACAGGGTGAATCCTGTGTGTACTTAGTGAACGCAAAACAGGACAGATGCGTGTCCCATACGGCCGTTATGAGTCACGCCTCTGATCACCACTATGTGACATAGAATATATATGAAACAAATAATTTATACGATTCCACAAAACATATAATTTTTTTCTATTTTGTTATTTTCTACTATACCCGTTGATCACGGAACGTATTTCAATGAAAAAGATTTTACAAATATTTTCCAAAATTGTTCATGTTTAATTAATATACATAATGTAATACAAGGCGATAATAATATATTATCGCTAATAGGGTCGATGTAACTATAACCGTTGAAAGAATGAACGGCCATTACCACACCCGATACGTAACTGAAATAGTGGGTGGGCTAACCCACCCGTGACTTCTCAGTTAGTTGTGTGTACAAATAGCAACTTAATTAAAAACAATACATTACACAATAATGTTGTTAGGTTGTTAATGTAGTTGAATGACTGAATAAATAATAACTTGTTTAAGGCGAAAGCCTTAAAAAGACAAAGAGATAAATTATAAAATGAAATAAATTCTTAGGGATAAGTTCGATGTGTCCAGAAATTAAAAAGTGGGGTTCTCATGGCCCGTGCGCCGGTATTACCGGCGGCCGTGTATATCACACACGTGTGAGGGCTATGCATGGCTGTGCAAGCTTCTTTTCTGGATGAATTAACGGTATTGAGATTATATATCAGGTATTAAATGACTGTAATGTATTTTTGACATAAAAATATTGTGGTAAAAGGAGAAATTGATCTTCATTCCAAAGTGTTTTCAAAAGTCATCAGCTACAAATGTGTCAAATATGTCGGCATATGGACCGTTCCGCCAGAAAACCTACTTTATTGACGCTGCATAATATATAGACCCGGATCAGCCTGCGCAGTCCATGCAGAATGATCTGGGCCAACACATTCCGTCTCAGGGGAATATAAAAGTATAGAGAAATGATTCCTGAAACAGAAAATTCACAGAAGGCAAAAATGTGTCCAACCGGGTAAGCCAGCGTGGCATGCTTAAGCTAATCTTGGATGATACTTTACGCCACTGTGTTGGTTTCCTCGCGGGGACGGCTCATATGTAGTCAAGGGATAATACTTTCCATGAGAGAATATTCATAAAAGATCCAAATAAGCTATCTACCTGTTATTATTATCAATAGCCAGATCTAGACAATTGTTATGTTCGAGTCTCTCAGTTTCACATCCGCCTTCCAGTCTATCAGTAACTCTACCACCTCTGCATGTCCGAACTTGGCCGCCAAATGAAGTGGAGTAGTCTACAAAGATACCCCAATGGCTTTTTCAAGATGAAGAAACAGGATTTTACCAGCCAAGATATCACTATAATTATCTGATATTCTCTTGATAGGCTGATTGGGCTAATAAGATTTATCTTTTTTTTTTTTTTTTTTTTATTATTGCACATTTATCTCAAGATATTAAATTGTTCACACAAATATTCAGTCAAATCATAGCTCCCTTTCTTCTTCCATCACTTTTCCTTTTCCAACTTCTTCAAATCATATTTTTTCCTTTCTAAACCTCTAAAAAAAAATTATATCAAGAATGCATGCTATAATACACAAACCAGGTCAAGCTTGAAGTTCAAACATGTATTTAGAATTGATTTTTGTTTGTTTTATTGTGACATGTTTTTTGTATGAATTAATTGTGGGAAAAAATAATAAAAAACAACAACAATAAAACATGTTTTCAACAAGAAACCACTGAAGACGGTAAGGCCGGATTGTCGGCAATCATGAACAATTTTGGAAAATATTTGTAAAATCTTTTTCATTGAAATACGTTCCGTGATCAACGGGTATAGTAGAAAATAAAAAATAGAAAAAAATTATATGTTTTGTGGAATCGTATAAATTATTTGTTTCATATATATTCTATGTCACATAGTGGTGATCAGAGGCGTGACTCATAACGGCCGTATGGGACACGCATCTGTCCTGTTTTGCGTTCACTAAGTACACACAGGATTCACCCTGTGAGTACTTGTCTTCCTGGCCTGCTTCCGTTTGGAAACAGTCTGGATTGAGGAGGACTCAAAAAAGCTGGAAGAGTAAGAATACCCCTAAAAGGTTTCTCTTAGCTCTACGAGTGAAGCGGAGTTTGAGGGGTTCTCCCAACAATCAGACTCCGCGGCTGTGTTGAGTGAGCAGAAGGTCAGAGCTGTTCCTTCTTCACTCCGCACAACCGCTCAGCGTAGTCAGATATTTTCCCCATAAATTCTCTCTTAGGAAACAACCCCTATGCTGTGGGTGCTCAGTACCCACAGCATAGGGTAAGAGGGTCAAATAAGGATTTTAGAACATGCAAACGCCCCTTATCTGGAGCTTTGACCGCTCCCCCCTCAGCTTCGGCTGGTCCTTCGCAGGACACGGAAGAGCGGATGGCAGCTTCGGGTGTCTGTTATTCCGTCGGAA
>JASEVX010001190.1:0-20781 GCA_031761405.1 Serripes groenlandicus | reverse complement strand
CTCTCTCGCTCTCTCTCTCTCGCTCTCTCTCTGTTTAATCTCAAATAATATGTAATCTCATATTATACATCTCGATCTACGTACACCACCCTAAACGTATACACACTGCACAACTCTGATACGTAAAAATATAATGAATAAACCGTATATCTGAACTACTACCACGCTATCATTCACCAGACCTATATAAAAGAACATTAAACAATGTAGACCCTGATCGAAGTATATATCCTCCAATCTGAATATGCAGTGTTTGAAATATCTTACGAACTTTAGTCACATTGAATAATCAATACGCATATCAAGAAATACGTCTGTTCGCTGGTCGTTCCCAAAGCTGAATGACTACATAATCACGCCACTGACCAAAGTGGCACGTGTAAACTCGGCACGCCACCTATCGGAGGATACCAAACAAGGGGGAGTCATTTGTATCTAATTCGCTTCGCTTAAACAATGAAAAATACATTTCCCCTTACATTACACCTCCGATACTACAATATAACAAAAACACCAAATATATTTTTTGGTACTAGCCTCGGGAACTGCCGACCAGCTGAATTAAAGAACGGGCGAAGTGTCTGATCAATACACAAAAACAGTTGAAAAACTACAATCCTAAAGATAACGCCACACTAAGTCGTTTTTCACTGAATCTTTGATATATCCGTCTTTAGCGACTCACTCAGCCATCTGCCATGGCGCTTAAACAGCCTATCAGAAATACCTCTGTTTGCAGCAGCTGTGGCATCACCTGACCTGAGGGAATGCAACCAATGTCCTTACATCTGAAACAAGAGGTTTTAAAACCTCAAGAAATATTTTCCTGAAATTGCTATATGCTAAATGTTTAGAATCTTTTTTGAAAACATAACCTGTCTTGGTGGCGGACAACTGTCCAAATATGTAGCACTCAGAATCTGAGAAATATTAGCCCAGGTGAAATACCTTACTATATTAACTACAGGGCAAATGTTACTGCCAGTTCTGCTATTAATAGCCATGCCCCATCTCTATATTTATCTTTCTTGCTGGATTCTATAAACACATACATGTATACACTGTTAATCACGAAATCACAACGTCTCAGTTTAAGCACTTCAATCGCTTCTCATAGATCCTGCAGAAGCTAATAAGCAAATGCAAACAGTTCTTTGGTTCTTCACGTTACCGAAATCATACAAATTACTATCAATCTGTTCTAGAAGTTCACTTGTCAACGGTTCTTTATTAGTCACAGGTCTAGACAACTTGCGTTTAGCTGCTTCTAATATGTTGACAACAAGTTTGGAATCGGTAGGGGACTTTAAATCAAACAAATCATGAAACCATTTAACACTATAAAATGCATTAATGATAGGACTAGGAGTATTTGCTGTTTGAACAAGTGAAGCTAAATACAGGGCTAAATGGAACGCTTTAGCCGGCAGAACCTCCCTACTTCCCAGTCCATTACTTAAGGCCCATTTCCTCCATCTTAGGAATCCACGCTTATAAAATGAACATGTTTTGTCGGCTCTTGAACTCCTAAGTAATTCTGGCAGCAAGGAAATCTTGTCCACCAAATCGTCCGGTAACCCGTCAATATCATCTGCATAGCTCTGCAAAAATAAACGTAAAAACGGACAACACTCTGTCATTCGTTATGTCAAGACATTAAATTAATAACTAACACAACGAATGTACAATTAAAATATATTAATTTAATTGTTCTTCATTTCCAATTTAATCTTAATGTCCAAAAAACAGCCATACAAATCTGTTTTTAAAAAAACTAAATTTGAACTGACCGTTCGAACTATTACTTTCTATAACAGCAATTAACCACTGCCCTAACCAGCAGACCCTGCTCTTACCAGCAGACAAATACTGCCCTTACCAGCAGACAACCACTGCCCTAACCAGCAGACAACCACTGCCCTAACCAGCAGACCCTGCCCTTACCAGCAAACAACCACTGCCCTTAAATGCCTGATATTGTACTATTACAAGGGGAATAACTACTTACAAAAATAAAATTTAGTTCTACTAATTACCTCCCTTGTACCGATAAAAATCTATTTTGAGCGCTAACATGAGAAATCGCAAATTTTCATTGCCAAAAATCCCAGCTCCGTTCTTGCATGGAATATAATTTTTTTTTTCTGTTGGCAGATACATGAAATCTTTCACAAATTCCCTAAAGTTACCATCAGGTAAACACACAGCCGGCCAATAATTCGCCGTTTTCCATAGGGGAATGACTAGAATTCCTCTTGCCTGACAACATTCCATCTTACATATAACTCGTATGACTAACATAACTGGTGGTACAAACAGACCATAAATACCATTCCAATCATAAGTAAAGGCATCAACACCTGATGCACCTACACACCAAAATCGAGAATAAAATATTCTAGTTTTCTCATTATGTTCTGATGCGAAGTAATCAACTTGGATTTTCCCCAATCTCTGCTCAATCAAATTTAACATGTCAAATGAAATTCCCCAATCATCTTTATCAACAATTTTCGACAAATAATCAGCTTGACTATTTTGATTTCTCGGAAGCCATTCTACCTCCAAATGAATAGAATTGTTACAGCAAAATTTTCAGTGCTATTTCTTGCAATTCTACTTTCATAGAACCTTTCTGAACAATACTTTAAACCCCAGTATTATCGGTAAACCATTTTACCCGTTGATTTGCTAAAACATTTACTAGGGAAGAGAGAATATTATGTACTCCACATAATTTCCTCCATGTGGAAGATTTTGCCGCCTCTTCAACAGACCACATCCCGTGTGAAACTCCATTTAAAGTACTTACTTCAAACCCAGCAAAACCAGTATTACTGGCATCACTATGTACAAGTTTCGAGCACCTATTAGAGGTAGATAAAGTTCTCTTATTTAACATGCCCAAATTCCTTTCCCAGAATTCCATTTGTAATTTACTTTCATATGCTAGTTTTATGTATGAGTTCCAGTTCCTGGCCTTAAGGATATCTATACTCAGAGATATGGTCATAATTTGGGAAACAGACCCTATGACAATTCCCATAGAAATGATTTTCCCTACAAAACTAGCTACTTTCCTTACAGGTACCCATGTTTATTCTTGTAACAACTTCAGCGTATCTAACGCTTTTTTAATTCTACGATCTGGTTTATAAATAGTGAATTCTTTACTATCTAAAATGACCCCTAACCACTCTAAACTCTTTGTCGGTTGCCAAATGCATTTACCTGCCTTCGGAATCAAACCCGAATCCAGCAAATCTTGTTTCATGTCAACAGCTAATGACTGTGTACTCCCATAAGCCCCACATGTAGCAAACCCATCATCCAAGAACATTATAGCCTTGTTTGCCTCTCCCCTCCATTTTGCTATTAAAGAACGAGTCAATTTGGTATACAGAAAAGGGGATGAGGACAAACTAAATGGCAAGACTAGAAATTTAAAAAATACACACTTTCCCGTATCAGCATCTGTCCTAAAAACTCTGTATGTGGCAGATAAATATCTACAAAATGATAAGCTGAGTGAATATCAAATTGTATCATCCAACAGCCTGGTTCTAAATACATTAGAGCTAGCCTAAATTCTTCATATTTTACACTCTGCTTCCATATATGCTTATTTACCAACCTCAGATCCAGAATTAACCGTTTCTTTCTATTACTTTGCACAGATACTGATAAGGGATTAACAACTTTTGGTCTCTGGTCCCATTTGCTAACTAAACCTCGATCTATAAGGTCAGTAATAGCTTCATTTACAAAATCACTTTCTCTCAGAGCTGACATATTATTTTTCGAAATAGACTCTTCTGGCACTGATAAAAAAGGTATCACATAGCAATTTGTAATAATGTTTAAAATAAGTTTGTTCGTTCCAATTTTTCCCCAAAATTCAATATTTTGCCTTAATCTGCCCTTAACAATAATGTCTTTTTGATCCTGTTCATATTCATAAAAGTCATCTGTAAATCTGTTACCGTCATAAAATTGTTCGCAAAAACTGAAATACTCATCTTCAATATCAGTCTCTTTGCTTCTCACTGGGCCAATCTCACTTTTTGCCGTGGTAGTCAGGCTGCTCTGCCGCTTTGATGTGTGGACACGTGCGTCTGATGTGGTTGAATTCGCCGCAAGCGAAGCATGGTCCGATGACCCCTCGACCGTATGTAGCTGTGAAGGGACGAAAAGAGCCCTGTCTGGGCTGGCCCGGCTGACCGGTGATAAGGTTTGGAGTAGAACCCTCATTAAGTTTACCACCATAAATGTCATTGTAACTAAACGTAGCCGATGGCTTGACTTTGAGGTGTCTCTCTTTACGTTGCTTCTTCTTCCGTTTGAGGGCGCGTGAATCCGCACGGTTAACTTTCGACTCGTCATCGCTGTCACTCGCTAACGGATTGCTCTCATACTGGCGCACCGTTTCCCAGCCTCCCTCAGATGAATCAGCAATACGAATGTGCTTGTTTCTCACCCGTAATTTCTCACACAACTCTTTCAAAAGTTCAATGCTGTACTCACTTTTGCCGTTTCCCAGCCCCCAAAGCGTCTGCTTTAAGTTGTCTTCTAAAGACGAGTTGAATTCAAACTGAACTTTGTTTCCCTCGTAACGCCATGTAATGTCCTGCCCCGATTTGATTCGCTTCACTTCGGTTTCCACAGCCAACGACTTGCCACGTACTTCTTCTCGTAAAGATGTAAGCTCCTGCTTTTGTCCACGGAGCTCGGCGATAAGCTCTCGCAGAGTTATTATTTAAATCATTCGAAGTTGACCGGACTTCCGCGTTCTCCATGTCGATAACCACCAATAAAATACGTTTGTTCGATGGTCGTTCCCAAAGCTGAATGACTACATAATCACGCCACTGACCTAAGTGGCACGTGCAAACTCGGCACGCCACCTATCGGAGGATAACATACAAGAAGAAATCATTTTTCATCTAATTCGCTTCGCTTAAACAATGAAAAATACATTTCTTGAATCTCTGCACGCTAAACTAGTGTCATCTGCAGCACTTTTGAAAAATATTTTCTATTGTCTAGAAAGAATCTGATCTTCGAACTTTTTGGATCACGAGTCAACTCCATGTTATGTGGGGCGTGATCTGGATCCAAACTGATTGCATTGTTCACCATAAACAGTTGACTAAATCTGCCGCTTTAGCGTGCATGGCGTCAAGTACTAACACAAACTACTTAATGAATTACTAACACAAAATAGTGTAAGGTTGAAAGGGGGATGGCCACGACGTCACTTCAACCTATGTACGTGGCAAATAAAATTATACAAAAAAATAAAAATATAAATGGTTCAAGTACCGTGATCAAATAACACAATAACATGATGCTCTGAAGATGAGAATATGAGAGTTACGGAGAATATCGCACTAATAGGATATATACATCTCTCACACGGCTTATTTATATCATACTATTTCAGTTATATTTACGCATACCCGAAGGACTGCGCTCAACAAAACACAAGAGCGTACGAAGTGAGTCCTTAGTCTCTGCAGCGATACTATTCTCTAAACGTTAAGAAAAATCTAACTAATATGTTGTTGTTGTTGTTTGGCGTTGTATACCCTCGCGCTCGGCATTAATGCCATTTGGCGAGCAGCCATCGTTATTACTACTATTATTGTTCTCGGACTATTGGTTTGCAGACTATCTAGTATATATATAGATATATATATGTATACCTATGTATATGCGATGTTTTTTTTTTTTTTTCTGGGTTAAGGGGGCCGAGGGGATTAGTGTTATCACTATTGTTTACTATATCGTACAACATGCACATACTTATCGTTTATATAACTATTGTTTAATATATATAGTACATCATGCACATATCTATTGTTTATAAAACTATTGTTTAATATATAGTACAGCATGCACATATCTATTGTTTTATTTGTCTATAGTTGTTGATTAACTAATATATCACAGTCCCGTGTATAAGAAAAAGCTTTAACACACTTCAAACAGGTTTTATTCAGGTATAAAGCATGGCAATTAAAGTACGGGATTGAACATATGTGCATTACATTGTTATAAATGTTTAACATAAACAGATATTACATTTCTATTGGTGTGTGATTGCCATGAGCTGTAACAACTAATGAAAAGAGAAACATTTTTGAAATAAAGGGACGTAATTTGACAAAGAACGAGTAAATTGAATCAAACTTTTGAACTGGTTTTAATAAACAATAGCTGAACACGATCCGAGGATGCTAAGGGTCATGTCCGTTCCATAAATTATTTTGCGGCGATTAATAGTAACTGTTTTTGAAAAGGAAGACAGTTACAAAATTACAGAAATGGTGGTAATTGTTGTCGATGATATCGAGTTACCTACATTACAAAATGAAGGAAGTTTGACAATTGAAGGCTGATACCTTTCGGACGAAATAAACACTTTCCACTCTGTATTATTTTCGTTAACCATTTGTGTCGAATTGTACATGTATGCATTGGCGTATACCTGTAATAAGTCGCCGGGCAGAAGCCCGCGATTTCTATTTTTAATAGGTTTTCGGAAATCACATGGGAGGGGGGATTATTATTAGAAAGAAACACATTTAGATGTCTTGAACTTATTACAATTGTGTTTGTTTAAAAACACTAAGTAATGACACATCTAAAATGAAATAAATATTCCGATGTTTTAGGTATTTTCAGTTTCTTTATTTTTACTCGCATTTATGTTTTTTTGTTTTATTTACGAAGACAAAACAGTCCCTATTAGCTAGACTGGTATACTTTATTTTACACTATATACTACATGTACTCAAAAGGCGATAACTACAAACCTTTACGTCGCAGTCTAATTTGTTTATACGCGCACCTGCTTGAAGCGTGACTCGCGAATACCAACTGCGTAGATCAATCTCCTTTTTCAGAGAGCCGTCTCTTTACCGTTCTCTCTTTACACTCACTTACAAATAGTAAATCGTAGGAGATTTAAAATGTTTATTTGGTTCGAAACAAATGAAGAAATGAACAAACCGAGATAAAACTAGTTTTAATAGAAAAATTACTTTGAACGAACACTCTCTGCCTTTAAAGAGAGTTTCAAGAATGACACATCTGCGAATAAGAAAGAATCGGGTCTTTCGTACAAAATTATTTCGTCCTTGACAATTTTAAATGTGTCATTTAATTCCCTAAAGGCATGTTGCTTCCGATCTGCATATTGTTATGCATCATTGACACAAGGGCGCTCATCATAATATAATTTTAAAACATGAGTAGTTTGTTATTTTCATTATAAAAAAGGAAGGAAAGAATTAAAATAAATTAACATGTTGTAGGGCTCAGTTTATGTTCGAAATTAAGTTTAAATTATACAACAATTTCAATGAGATTTAACTGTTTAGTTGATATTATATTTCGAAGGTGGTCTAATTTATAAATATTGGACCACATTTCAACATTTGTTAAAGTATGATATAATTAGGATGCCAAGCTAATATCATTTTGAGAAAAAGAGAAAACTCATGTCTTCAGCGATTTAACCCTTAACTCATTGTTTTAAAAGTAGATTGCTGCAAAGGTGTCCACTGTTGACTTTAATAGAGGAAAGGAAAAATGATGTGCTATTGCATGCAAATCCTAAATTGTCTGTTTTGTGGTTTTATTGAAAAATAATAAAATTCAAATATTTTGACAAACATCTTGAAAAGTGTATGTGGAATTCACAAATCTTATAATAATTCCTTAATGAAAGCACTGTATACATACTACGACTAATGATTGGCAAGATTTCTCATTTCCATTACTGTTTATGATCAATAATTAGTTGGTTGTGTGTATGGTCAACCTACTTTGGAATGGAGAATGATCATAAACAATGAAAGGCTTCAATTATCATTCACTTCGTTGACAAAACAATGCAAGTTATGATACATTTTTACTTGACCCCACCCCTGATGTTCCAATATGCCCCTGCCCGGCTGTAGCTTTTCCGGGGAGACTTACCAAATTCCATGGAAAATCCCCGGAGTATTCGGAAAACTTTCCATGGATAATCTGACACTTTCCATGGAAATTCCAGGACATTTATGTGGAAACCCCGGAAAATCCATGGGCAACCCGGAAAAGTTTCATGGAAACCCCGGAAAACTTCCATGGACACCCGGAACGGTTCCATGGACATGCTGGAATGGTTCCGGTGTAGCGTGAATTTGTCGAGATCATGAAAAACACGAGATCAACCGGAAGTCTCGTGAAATTCACGCTACGTCGTGAGAAATACAAGATTTATCGCCGTGAGAAAAAGGAGATTACATGTTAGTGCGTAAAATCATGCAAAAGGACCCAAATGTGATTCTTATTTATTTATTTATATATTATTGGGGTTTTACGCCGCTTTCAACATTAAAATGTGATACTATAGTACTCTAGTTTGTATTATAATATCAATTATGTTACCAGTACAATTGGTCCATTTATCCGGACAATTGCCAGTAAGTCGTGATGTAATCTCCGTAAACCTGAGCGTCAAGGAAAGAAGCCATTGCTGCCATTTTTAACCCTTTCCCTCATACGATAATTATGCAGCAGACGACTTTGAACATGTTTTGTCAAAAAACGAAAATCTCTAATTGAATGGATAACCTGGATGACTAAAAGTGGCAAACATTGTGGAAAAAGGAGAAATTGATCGTTTTGAGCAATTTCTTCTTTTGCCACTATGTTTTCAAAAAGCTGTCTGCTGCTGCAGAGGCGTCATAAAGCGTCTATTTGAGGCAAAGAGTAAAACGCGTAATTAATTTGTTTGGTTACCCCTGAAGGGGATCGAACACGCTTGAACAAGCTTGACCAACTGGGCTAGACTTAACTAGTATATGTAGGAAGGAATTGATTGATTGGGGTTTAAGGCCGTTTTTAACATTTGTTCAGTCATATCACGGCGGTTTAAGTGAAAAGAGGATAGATATACCAGTAACATATATTTATTTAGACCAAATAATTCATAAATCTGTCCACAAATTTTAGCAAAGGTTCATACGAAAAAAATTCTATTTGTTCACAAAGACAACAGATGGACACGGATACACAATAACTTGCTTACCTTGATCACTTTTAGTCCTTCATATAAAGAAATCCTGTAAACTCATTGTTCACTTCTTTCCTATCTTGGTGCCAAATTCATAACAGATGATAAAGTGAGCAATCAAACGTCTGTATTATTTGGTCACTGCTATGTGTGCTGTATGGAAATAAATGGGTAATTGAGGTTAAAGTCGTTGTATAAGCGGTGCTCTATGAAAAACAACCGTAGCGTAATTTTTACAAATACATGAAGATAAATATCTCTTAATCACCTGCATATTTATACATTTTCGTTTGATTATTCTTATACAAAAATTACAGAGTCTGAGACTAAAATGTCTTTTCTTGGACAAAGCAAATAAAATAAATTTGACTATTAAACTTCAAATCGGATTATTGCTTCATTTATTGAAGATCATTCTTTCCCATAGGTCTGTAGACACATTTTTACGCATCTGCAACAGACTAAAACATCCTATTTGGAAAAGCTGTTAACCTTATCCCTCATATAGACGCTTTTTGATGCCTTTGCAGCCGACGGCCTTTTGAAAACATTGCGACAAAAGAAGAAATAGCTCAACACGAGCAATTTATCCTTTTGACACAATGTTTTCAACTTTTAGTATATATAAATTTAAGAGATTTTCTATTTTTTGACAAAATATGTTCAAAGTTGTCTGCTTCAGAATTGTCGTATGAGTGAAAGGGTTAAGCAGCCAGTTGCTTGGAAAGTATGTTGTGTGAGCAAACTATAGGAAACATATGAGTAGATGAACTGGCCGCCGTGAATGATATGACTGATTCTTTTTTTAAAACAGCGTTAACAGTTAAACCCAATAAATCAATCAATCAGTGTAGTTCATGTATGATGTAGTAGTAGAGACCAAATAAGTCGAAACTTATCAGCATGAACAGTTTTTGTGTTTATAAATGTTTAAAGCTGGGCGTTTCCAGGTAAAATGACTGGAATGAATTATATTATTCTGATATTAGCCAAAGGTACAGTAACATACACATAAATCATTGAGGGCGGAGTAATGGATAAACTCCCATAAATATATCATAACGAAGGACATGAATCCACCTACCTTTATAGTTTAACCCGTATTCTATGCACAACATATTCTTCCGTCTCGTGATTTTCATGGCTACGTGATGGCTGACTTACACTTCCGGTGCGCATGCGCATTTGTAGTACATCTCGTTTTTTTCATGGACTTTAAAATTTCAAGTTACACCGGGACCCCGGAGTATTCGGACACATTTCCAGCATTTCCGCATTTTAACATTAAATTCCTTGGTTTTTTCCATGTTTTTTTCCATGGTTTCCGTGTATTTTCCGTGTATTTTTGTATTTTCTGTTATGAGTCCCCGGAAAAGCTACAGCCGGGTCAGTTGATAACTGTTTATTCAACTACTATAATGTTAGTGTTATGCATAACTGCACTATGGATATCCGGCGACATTGATGCGTTGTATCAACTTTCTCTTGTAAATGCATGATATATATATGATGAAAGTACCGTGATAAAATAGCACAATGACATGATACTATAAAGAAGAGGATATGAGAGCGTTACGGAGAATAACGCACTAATAGGATATATTCGTCTTATACTATTCCAGTTATATTTACGCATTCCCGAAGGACGGCGCTCAACAAAACACAAGAGCGTACGAAGTGAGTCCTTAGTCTCTGCAGCGATACTACTCTCTAAACGTTAAGAAAAATCTAACTTATTCATTACAGTCCCGTGTATAAGAAAAAAGCTTTAACAAACTTCAAACATGTTTTATTCAGGTATAAAGCATGACAATTAAAGTACGGCATTGAACTCATATATGCATTGCATTGTTATACATTTTTAACATAAATAGATATTACATTTATATTGGTGTGTGATTGCCATGAGCTATATCCACTAATGAAAAAGAGAAACATTTTTAAAATAAAGGGCCGTAATTTGACAAATAACGAGTCAATTGAATCAAACTTTTGAACTCGTTTAAAAAATCATTGTCAATTGAAACTTTCATTTTCTACTTGAAACGTAGCTGAACATGATCCGAACATGCTAAGGGTCATGTTCGTTCCATCAATTATTTTGCGGCGATTAATGGTTACTGTTTTTGAAAAGGAAGAAAGTTACAAAATTGTAAGCATTCCAGAAATTGTGGTAATTGTTGCCAATGATATCGAGTTACCTACATTTACAAAATGAAGGAAGTTTGACAATTGAAGGCTGATACCTTTCGGACGAAATAAACACTTTCCGCTCTGTATTATTTTCGTTAACCTTTTGTGTCGAATTGTACATGTATGCATTGGCGTATGCCTGTAATAAATGCATGATATATATATGAGGAAAGTACCGTGATAAAATAACACAATGACATGATACTATAAAGAAGAGGATATGAGAGAGTTACGGAGAATAATGCACTAATAGGATATATTCTTCTTATACTATTCCAGTTATATTTACGCATTCCCGAAGGACTGCGCTCAACAAAACACAAGAGCGTACGAAGTGAGTCCTTAGTCTCTGCAGCGATACTACTCTCTAAACGTTAAGAAAAATCTAACTTATTCATTACAATCCCGTGTATAAGAAAAAGCTTTAACAAACTTCAACCATGTTTTATTCAGGTATAAAGCACGACAATTAAAGTGCGGCATTGAAGTCATTTGTGCATTGCATTGTTATAAATGTTTAACATAAATAGATATTACATTTATATTGGTGTGTGATTGCCACGAGCTATATCCACTAATGAAAAAGAGAAACATTTTTAAAATAAAGGGCCGTAATTTGACAAATAACGAGTCAATTGAATCAAACTTTTGAACTCGTTTAAACAATCATTGTCAATTGAAACTTCCATTTTCTACTTGAAACGTAGCTGAACACGATCCCATCATGCTAAGGGTCATGTTCGTTCCATCAATTATTTTGCGGCGATTAATGGTACCTGTTTTTGAAAAGGAAGACAGTTACAAAATTGAAAGCATTCCAGAAATTGTGGTAATTGTTGTCAATGATATCGAGTTACCTACATTACAAAGTGAAGGAAGTTTGACAATTGAAGGCTGATACCTTTCGTACTAAATAAACACTTTCCACTCTGTATTATTTTCGTTAACCTTTTGTGTCGAATTGTACATGTATGCATTGGAGAATGCCTGTAATAAATGCATGATATATATATGATGAAATTACCATGATTAAATAACACAATTTGTTGATACTATAAAGAAGAGGATATGAGAGAGTTACGGAGAATAACGCACTAATAGGATATATTCGTCTTATACTAGTCCAGTTATATTTACGCATTCCCGAAGGACTGCGCTCAACAAAACACAAGAGCGTACGAAGTGAGTCCTTAGTCTCTGCAGCGATACTACTCTCTAAACGTTAAGAAAAATCTAACTTATTCATTACAATCCCGTGTATAAGAAAAAGCTTTAACAAACTTCAAACATGTTTTATTCAGGTATAAAGCATGACAATTAAAGTGCGGCATTGAACGCATTTGTGCATTGCATTGTTATAAATGTTTAACATAAATAGATATTACATTGCTATTGGTGTGTGATTGCCATGAGCTATATCCACTAATGAAAAAGAGAAACATTTTTAAAATAAAGGGCCGTAATTTGACAAATAACGAGTCAATTGAATCAAACTTTTGAACTCGTTTAAAAAATCATTGTCAATTGAAACTTTCATTTTCTACTTGAAACGTAGCTGAACATGATCCGAACATGCTAAGGGTCATGTTCGTTCCATCAATTATTTTGCGGCGATTAATGGTTACTGTTTTTGAAAAGGAAGAAAGTTACAAAATTGTAAGCATTCCAGAAATTGTGGTAATTGTTGCCAATGATATCGAGTTACCTACATTTACAAAATGAAGGAAGTTTGACAATTGAAGGCTGATACCTTTCGGACGAAATAAACACTTTCCGCTCTGTATTATTTTCGTTAACCTTTTGTGTCGAATTGTACATGTATGCATTGGCGTATGCCTGTAATAAATGCATGATATATATATGATGAAAGTACCGTGATAAAATAACACAATGACATGATACTATAAAGAAGAGGATATGAGAGAGTTACGGAGAATAACGCACTAATAGGATATATTCTTCTTATACTATTCCAGTTATATTTACGCATTCCCGAAGGACTGCGCTCAACAAAACACAAGAGCGTACGAAGTGAGTCCTTAGTCTCTGCAGCGATACTACTCTCTAAACGTTAAGAAAAATCTAACTTATTCATTACAATCCCGTGTATAAGAAAAAGCTTTAACAAACTTCAACCATGTTTTATTCAGGTATAAAGCACGACAATTAAAGTGCGGCATTGAAGTCATTTGTGCATTGCATTGTTATAAATGTTTAACATAAATAGATATTACATTTATATTGATGTGTGATTGCCACGAGCTATATCCACTAATGAAAAAGAGAAACATTTTTTAAATAAAGGGCCGTAATTTGACAAATAACGAGTCAATTGAATCAAACTTTTGAACTCGTTTAAACAATCATTGTCAATTGAAACTTCCATTTTCTACTTGAAACGTAGCTGAACACGATCCCATCATGCTAAGGGTCATGTTCGTTCCATCAATTATTTTGCGGCGATTAATGGTAACTGTTTTTGAAAAGGAAGACAGTTACAAAATTGAAAGCATTCCAGAAATTGTGGTAATTGTTGTCAATGATATCGAGTTACCAACATTACAAAGTGAAGGAAGTTTGACAATTGAAGGCTGATACCTTTTGGACTAAATAAACACTTTCCACTCTGTATTATTTTCGTTAACCTTTTGTGTCGAATTGTACATGTATGCATTGGAGAATGCCTGTAATAAATGCATGATATATATATGATGAAATTACCATGATTAAATAACACAATTTGTTGATACTATAAAGAAGAGGATATGAGAGAGTTACGGAGAATAACGTACTAATAGGATATATTCGTCTTATACTATTCCAGTTATATTTACGCATTCCCGAAGGACTGCGCTCAACAAAACACAAGAGCGTACGAAGTGAGTCCTTAGTCTCTGCAGCGATACTACTCTCTAAACGTTAAGAAAAATCTAACTTATTCATTACAATCCCGTGTATAAGAAAAAGCTTTAACAAACTTCAAACATGTTTTATTCAGGTATAAAGCATGACAATTAAAGTGCGGCATTGAACTCATTTGTGCATTGCATTGTTATAAATGTTTAACATAAATAGATATTACATTGCTATTGGTGTGTGATTGCCATGAGCTATATCCACTAATGAAAAAGAGAAACATTTTTTAAATAAAGGGCCGTAATTTGACAAATAACGAATCAATTGAATCAAACTTTTGAACTCGTTTAAACAATCATTGTTGAAACTTTCATTTTCTACTTGAAACGTAGCTGAACACGATCCGAACATGCTAAGGGTCATGTTCGTTCCATCAATTGTTTTGACGCGATTAATGGTAACTGTTTTTGAAAAGGAAGATGTTACAAAATTGTAAGCATTCCAGAAATTGTGGTAATTGTTGCCAATGATATCGAGTTACCTACATTTACAAAATGAAGGAAGTTTGACAATTGAAGGCTGATACCTTTCGGACGAAATAAACACTTTCCGCTCTATATTATTTTCGTTAACATTTTGTGTCGAATTGTACATGTATGCATTGGCGTATGCCTGTAATAAATGCATGATATATATATGATGAAAGTACCGTGATAAAATAACACAATGACATGATACTATAAAGAAGAGGATATGAGAGAGTTACGGAGAATAACGCACTAATAGGATATATTCTTCTTATACTAGTCCAGTTATATTTACGCATTCTCGAAGGACTGCGCTCAACAAAACACAAGAGCGTACGAAGTGAGTCCTTAGTCTCTGCAGCGATACTACTCTCTAAACGTTAAGAAAAATCTAACTTATTCATTACAATCCCGTGTATAAGAAAAAGCTTTAACAAACTTTAACCATGTTTTATTCAGGTATAAAGCACGACAATTAAAGTGCGGCATTGAAGTCATTTGTGCATTGCATTGTTATAAATGTTTAACATAAATAGATATTACATTTATATTGGTGTGTGATTGCCACGAGCTATATCCACTAATGAAAAAGAGAAACATTTTTAAAATAAAGGGCCGTAATTTGACAAATAACGAGTCAATTGAATCAAACTTTTGAACTCGTTTAAACAATCATTGTCAATTGAAACTTCCATTTTCTACTTGAAACGTAGCTGAACACGATGCCATCATGCTAAGGGTCATGTTCGTTCCATCAATTATTTTGCGGCGATTAATGGTAACTGTTTTTGAAAAGGAAGATAGTTACAAAATTGAAAGCATTCCAGAAATTGTGTTAATTGTTGTCAATGATATCGAGTTACCTACATTACAAAGTGAAGGAAGTTTGACAATTGAAGGCTGATACCTTTCGGACTAAATAAACACTTTCCACTTTGTATTATTTTCGTTAACCTTTTGTGTCGAATTGTACATGTATGCATTGGAGAATGCCTGTAATAAATGCATGATATATATATATATGATGAAATTACCATGATTAAATAACACAATTTGTTGATACTATAAAGAAGAGGATATGAGAGAGTTACGGAGAATAACGCACTAATAGGATATATTCGTCTTATACTAGTCCAGTTATATTTACGCATTCCCGAAGGACTGCGCTCAACAAAACACAAGAGCGTACGAAGTGAGTCCTTAGTCTCTGCAGCGATACTACTCTCTAAACGTTAAGAAAAATTTAACTTATTCATTACAATCCCGTGTATAAGAAAAAGCTTTAACAAACTTCAAACATGTTTTATTCAGGTATAAAGCATGACAATTAAAGTGCGGCATTGAACGCATTTGTGCATTGCATTGTTATAAATGTTTAACATAAATAGATATTACATTTATATTGGTGTGTGATTGCCATGAGCTATATCCACTAATGAAAAAGAGAAACATTTTTTAAATAAAGGGCCGTAATTTGACAAATAACGAATCAATTGAATCAAACTTTTGAACTCGTTTAAACAATCATTGTCAATTGAAACTTTCATTTTCTACTTGAAACGTAGCTGAACACGATCCGAACATGCTAAGGGTCATGTTCGTTCCATTAATTGTTATGCGGCGATTAATGGTAACTGTTTTTGAAAAGGAAGATGTTACAAAATTGTAAGCATTCCAGAAATTGTGGTAATTGTTGCCAATGATATCGAGTTACCTACATTTACAAAATGAAGAAAGTTTGACAATTGAAGGCTGATACCTTTCGGACGAAATAAACACTTTCCGCTCTATATTATTTTCGTTAACCTTTTGTGTCGAATTGTACATGCATGCATTGGCGTATGCCTGTAATAAATGCATGATATATATATGATGAAAGTACCGTGATAAAATAACACAATGACATGATACTATAAAGAAGAGGATATGAGAGAGTTACGGAGAATAACGCACTAATAGGATATATTCTTCTTATACTATTCCAGTTATATTTACGCATTCCCGAAGGACTGCGCTCAACAAAACACAAGAGCGTACGAAGTGAGTCCTTAGTCTCTGCAGCGATACTACTCTCTAAACGTTAAGAAAAATCTAACTTATTCATTACAATCCCGTGTATAAGAAAAAGCTTTAACAAACTTCAACCATGTTTTATTCAGGTATAAAGCACGACAATTAAAGTGCGGCATTGAAGTCATTTGTGCATTGCATTGTTATAAATGTTTAACATAAATAGATATTACATTTATATTGGTGTGTGATTGCCACGAGCTATATCCACTAATGAAAAAGAGAAACATTTTTTAAATAAAGGGCCGTAATTTGACAAATAACGAGTCAATTGAATCAAACTTTTGAACTCGTTTAAACAATCATTGTCAATTGAAACTTCCATTTTCTACTTGAAACGTAGCTGAACACGATCCCATCATGCTAAGGGTCATGTTCGTTCCATCAATTATTTTGCGGCGATTAATGGTAACTGTTTTTGAAAAGGAAGACAGTTACAAAATTGAAAGCATTCCAGAAATTGTGGTAATTGTTGTCAATGATATCGAGTTACCAACATTACAAAGTGAAGGAAGTTTGACAATTGAAGGCTGATACCTTTTGGACTAAATAAACACTTTCCACTCTGTATTATTTTCGTTAACCTTTTGTGTCGAATTGTACATGTATGCATTGGAGAATGCCTGTAATAAATGCATGATATATATATGATGAAATTACCATGATTAAATAACACAATTTGTTGATACTATAAAGAAGAGGATATGAGAGAGTTACGGAGAATAACGTACTAATAGGATATATTCGTCTTATACTATTCCAGTTATATTTACGCATTCCCGAAGGACTGCGCTCAACAAAACACAAGAGCGTACGAAGTGAGTCCTTAGTCTCTGCAGCGATACTACTCTCTAAACGTTAAGAAAAATCTAACTTATTCATTACAATCCCGTGTATAAGAAAAAGCTTTAACAAACTTCAACCATGTTTTATTCAGGTATAAAGCAAGACAATTAAAGTGCGGCATTGAAGTCATTTGTGCATTGCATTGTTATAAATGTTTAACATAAATAGATATTACATTTATATTGGTGTGTGATTGCCACGAGCTATATCCACTAATGAAAAAGAGAAACATTTTTTAAATAAAGGGCCGTAATTTGACAAATAACGAATCAATTGAATCAAACTTTTGAACTCGTTTAAACAATCATTGTTGAAACTTTCATTTTCTACTTGAAACGTAGCTGAACACGATCCGAACATGCTAAGGGTCATGTTCGGTCCATCAATTGTTTTGACGCGATTAATGGTAACTGTTTTTGAAAAGGAAGATGTTACAAAATTGTAAGCATTCCAGAAATTGTGGTAATTGTTGCCAATGATATCGAGTTACCTACATTTACAAAATGAAGGAAGTTTGACAATTGAAGGCTGATACCTTTCGGACGAAATAAACACTTTCCGCTCTATATTATTTTCGTTAACATTTTGTGTCGAATTGTACATGTATGCATTGGCGTATGCCTGTAATAAATGCATGATATATATATGATGAAAGTACCGTGATAAAATAACACAATGACATGATACTATAAAGAAGAGGATATGAGAGAGTTACGGAGAATAACGCACTAATAGGATATATTCTTCTTATACTAGTCCAGTTATATTTACGCATTCTCGAAGGACTGCGCTCAACAAAACACAAGAGCGTACGAAGTGAGTCCTTAGTCTCTGCAGCGATACTACTCTCTAAACGTTAAGAAAAATCTAACTTATTCATTACAATCCCGTGTATAAGAAAAAGCTTTAACAAACTTTAACCATGTTTTATTCAGGTATAAAGCACGACAATTAAAGTGCGGCATTGAAGTCATTTGTGCATTGCATTGTTATAAATGTTTAACATAAATAGATATTACATTTATATTGGTGTGTGATTGCCACGAGCTATATCCACTAATGAAAAAGAGAAACATTTTTAAATAAAGGGCCGTAATTTGACAAATAACGAGTCAATTGAATCAAACTTTTGAACTCGTTTAAACAATAATTGTCAATTGAAACTTCCATTTTCTACTTGAAACGTAGCTGAACACGATGCCATCATGCTAAGGGTCATGTTCGTTCCATCAATTATTTTGCGGCGATTAATGGTAACTGTTTTTGAAAAGGAAGATAGTTACAAATTGAAAGCATTCAGAAATTGTGTTAATTGTTGTCAATGATATCGAGTTACCTACATTACAAAGTGAAGGAAGTTTGACAATTGAAGGCTGATACCTTTCGGACTAAATAAACACTTTCCACTTTGTATTATTTTCGTTAACCTTTTGTGTCGAATTGTACATGTATGCATTGGAGAATGCCTGTAATAAATGCATGATATATATATATATGATGAAATTACCATGATTAAATAACACAATTTGTTGATACTATAAAGAAGAGGATATGAGAGAGTTACGGAGAATAACGCACTAATAGGATATATTCGTCTTATACTAGTCCAGTTTATTTACGCATTCCGAAGGACTGCGCTCAACAAACACAAGAGCGTACGAAGTGAGTCCTTAGTCTCTGCAGCGATACTACTCTCTAAACGTTAAGAAAAATTTAACTTATTCATTACAATCCCGTGTATAAGAAAAAGCTTTAACAAACTTCAAACATGTTTTATTCAGGTATAAAGCATGACAATTAAAGTGCGGCATTGAACGCATTTGTGCATTGCATTGTTATAAATGTTTAACATAAATAGATATTACATTGCTATTGGTGTGTGATTGCCATGAGCTATATCCACTAATGAAAAAGAGAAACATTTTTTAAATAAAGGGCCGTAATTTGACAAATAACGAGTCAATTGAATCAAACTTTTGAACTCGTTTAAACAATCATTGTCAATTGAAACTTTCATTTTCTACTTGAAACGTAGCTGAACACGATCCGAACTGCTAAGGGTCATGTTCGTTCCATTAATTGTTATGCGGCGATTAATGGTAACTGTTTTTGAAAAGGAAGATGTTACAAAATTGTAAGCATTCCAGAAATTGTGGTAATTGTTGCCAATGATATCGAGTTACCTACATTTACAAAATGAAGAAAGTTTGACAATTGAAGGCTGATACCTTTCGGACGAAATAAACACTTTCCGCTCTATATTATTTTCGTTAACCTTTTGTGTCGAATTGTACATGCATGCATTGGCGTATGCCTGTAATAAATGCATGATATATATATGATGAAAGTACCGTGATAAAATAACACAATGACATGATACTATAAAGAAGAGGATATGAGAGAGTTACGGAGAATAACGCACTAATAGGATATATTCTTCTTATACTATTCCAGTTATATTTACGCATTCCCGAAGGACTGCGCTCAACAAAACACAAGAGCGTACGAAGTGAGTCCTTAGTCTCTGCAGCGATACTACTCTCTAAACGTTAAGAAAAAATCTAACTTATTCATTACAATCCCGTGTATAAGAAAAAGCTTTAACAAACTTCAACCATGTTTTATTCAGGTATAAAGCACGACAATTAAAGTGCGGCATTGAAGTCATTTGTGCATTGCATTGTTATAAATGTTTAACATAAATAGATATTACATTTATATTGGTGTGTGATTGCCACGAGCTATATCCACTAATGAAAAAGAGAAACATTTTTTAAATAAAGGGCCGTAATTTGACAAATAACGAGTCAATTGAATCAAACTTTTGAACTCGTTTAAACAATCATTGTCAATTGAAACTTCCATTTCTACTTGAAACGTAGCTGAACACGATCCCATCATGCTAAGGGTCATGTTCGTTCCATCAATTATTTTGCGGCGATTAATGGTAACTGTTTTTGAAAAGGAAGACAGTTACAAAATTGAAAGCATTCCAGAAATTGTGGTAATTGTTGTCAATGATATCGAGTTACCAACATTACAAAGTGAAGGAAGTTTGACAATTGAAGGCTGATACCTTTTGGACTAAATAAACACTTTCCACTCTGTATTATTTTCGTTAACCTTTTGTGTCGAATTGTACATGTATGCATTGGAGAATGCCTGTAATAATGCATGATATATATATGATGAAATTACCATGATTAAATAACACAATTTGTT